>VXBB01018248.1:209418-255350 GCA_013399915.1 Illadopsis cleaveri | reverse complement strand
AAAAAAAAAAAAAGATCAGTCAATTCTTACAAGTAAAAAACACAGATATCCTTTCAACAAAAACAAAGTATGGTGGTAATTTTTTTTTTCTATAATTTAAATGTAGAAAACATTTTCATAATTTAAATGTAAAAAACAATCGCTAAGGGTAATGGTTACCAAAATAATTTGTCATAGATATACAGTTTCTTGCCTTTGCTTACACACATTATTTTGACTACAAAGAGGTACCATCTCCAGCTTCATACCTATTTATTACTAGTAATGAAAGACAATTCTGCACATGGTAAATTCATGCAGGCTTATGATGCAAAACCCCAAGGTGAAAAGACAAGAATGATTAGGTGAGTAATTTTAGTTTAGGACCAACACAAATTTCTATTTATTTCAACAGTCAGAAATCTCCTGTATATTATGCAGATCTCTTCCACGTTGCCCATTTTCTACTGGACCAGTTTCCACTTCACACTGGGGGTAGCATGAATTAAATCACTTTCTTGTTTATATTACCAGTTGCTGTTAATACTCCCTTTTCCAAGCTTTTCCAGTTGCCAGCCAGTGTGTCAGAGCATTAGAAGCTTTCAATCCACACCCATAGCCAAGAATTAACTTTTTCTGATGGTCCCTTTTGTGCAAGGCTTCTATTGGCAGTGTGTAACTAATGTGGCTCTGGAAGCCCATAAAGCCCCTTTGTGTGCCCCTGGCTGGAGCTGTGGGGCTCAGAGAGCCCTGGCTGTCAGGGCTGGTGGCCACACAGGGCAGGGCACTGGCCACTGCCCGGGAACGTCTCACCAACACGGGGTGCAGGAGCCACCTCCAGCTTCCAACAGGGGGTTATCTTAACAGCTAGACATCTTTAAAAGGTCATTATTGCAGTCTAATTTCAAACTGGCACCAAAATGAAGGGTTGTCTTTGTGTAGGATTAATTTAAAAACCTCAGGATTTGATGTCAGTGGGAAATAACCAGCGTGGGACTCATAATGCTGCCTTCTCCTGCTTCTGGCCAGCACCTAGGGCTAATTTCTTAGGAGATGAAAACTATGACAAGCCCTTCAGTTAAGCTGAAAGCAGGCAGCAGTCCAGTAACACCCACAGGCCTCAGAGGCATCCTGTGACCCCCTTAGAAAAGTCACATTCACTTTGCTCTTGAGAAAGGAAAAATAATGCTGGAGGCATTTTGTTTTAAACCATGTGAAATAAGGAAATGTGAGGATGTGAAAATGAAGTGAAAAAAGTTAGAATTCATTTCCTCCCTTTGCAATGGCTTAGAAGCAAAACTGGTTCATTTTGAAAGTGTGTGTAAAAATCTGATACATTCACCAGTAGGCAGTGACTACAAAATGCTTAAGGTAAAATATGTAAATATGTAAAATAATCTCTTGAAAACCATCTCCTTTTGTGCTTGAAAGCATTTTGTAAAAGCATCTTTATTTCTCAGTAGCATTAATAGACAGTCAGAAAGAAAACTTGTCAAAACAAAAAATTGCAACAAAATTCAAGGTACTAGAATAATATTTTGAAACAAATCTGCAGAGTAGCAAAAGGGATTAAAATTAATGCATAAGTTCCTTGGATGACTTCTGCCCTTTTAGTATTAATCTGAATAATAATAAAGGAACATGTAAATTACAGTTTCAAAATTTTAAATGGGGTTATTTTAACTATCATAGACTTAAGGCAAATCTAATCTGCCAAGTCTTCACTCTCATTTCAGTCTAAAACTGTGTCTCACTTTTTTACTCCTATTATGCCTTTTAACTTAGATGGGCTTTTTATCTCCTAGCTAAGTACATCCAACCTCATTTCCTCGTTCCCATTAAAGAGGTCTACACAAACGTGCATTCAGTCTGTTTATTACTTTGCCACAGACTGCTCATCTCGTTCCAAAATATTCTCGTTAATAAAAGGTTGCACATTGAGGACCCATTAGAATGCTCAAATTAAGAGAACACTTAAAACTTTCATTCTTCGTCCAAAATCCTTGAGATGTATTACGTATTATCATATTATCAACTACATAGCCAAAACCAAGTAGCAGAGAATTCATTAACATTAATTTTTAAAAACTGTTCCACAAGTGAGGTCTCAAATCTGAAAAATGAACTCCAGCACTAAAATAATTTGTCTTGATATATTTTTTTTTCCTTATGTGGAGAAAGCTAAGAATACACAAGGAAAGCTAAGATAAGGAACATGTAAGGAAGAAGACAGGAACAAAGGCAGAGGATGGGAATCTTGAGCCACTGCAACACACAGGTACTAAATGATCCTTCTAGCAAAAGGCTACAGGGAGTTGGCTGAAAAAATTCACATGGTACCAGGCTTCAAGGGGGTATGTGACTACAGAAACACCTACACTAGAAAGGAAATAACGATAAATTGGAATTATTTTGAGACATGGCAAAACTTACACCGTCCAGGAGTTTTTATTAAAAACTCATCAAAATTAAAAAATTTTCAACCTCAAAAATGAAAAAAAAAAAAAAAATTATTTGCTGCATTGCATCTGAGCCCTACAACCAGGCTACCCCACATTCATTTATGGGGAGTCAGATGTAATTACCATGTTGTAGAGAACTTCCTACTACCACCCCAGAATCCCGACACTACGACAAGTTGAAAGGAAATCTGGGAAGTCGATAGTGCCAAAGAATGACATATCCAAAGTCTTCATCATTCTCTTTTCCTCAGTATTATGATTAAGTAGGAATGGCAAAAGGATGGCCTGTATCAGTATGAAAGGGAATCAAAACACCCGGCTTGATTTTCCTGCCCGCCATCCACTCCAAATTGTGATTTCTCAGTAAATCGACGAGGGAACGATGATGCATCTTGACGTGCTGTTAATACGCAAACTATTAATCTTCAAAGCTACGATCTGCAAAATTTTTAAGTCTGAAATGCATGCTTGAGTTAAGTATTTAGATAAATTGGCATTTTTTTCTACCTAAGACAGCTATAGTTAATGGGTCAAAACATAATTTGCCTGTCTTGTTTGAGCTCACAGACATTTGTACAAGTGTCACAATCATTCATGTGACACTTGTCTGCTTTATTATTCTATGCCAAAACCGAGCAAATGTTTACAAGATTTGTTTTTCTGAAGCATATAGGGAACATATAAGAAAAGGGAAAGACATGAATAAGAGTAAGCAGGGAAGCTTCATAGATACCAAGACTGCTCCTTTCCAACATCACTTTTTTGAATGCAAGCTTCTCCTCCCTGTGTTCTTTACGCTGTCATTAAATTATTATAAGAATGTTTTTAATCAATTCAGTTATGGTCAAGTGTGCACTGGCCTGTAAATTCAAATATCCTGCCCTCCCATCATCCATTCACTTCCTCACAGGCACAGAGAGGAGCTCCATGGCTGAAATATCCCGGGAACATGAGCACATGGATTCCTCCTCCTCCGTTCTGACCGCCAAGGAGGGAGTTCACACACAGCTCTTCGATGGCAATCTCAGCACAACTAAACAGCTTCTTTGTGTAATTCCTTTATTTTCATTCCACAGCTGCTCTTTACTGAGACTTATACATATAACCATTGCTGGGAAAGAATAGGAAAGTTAATAATTGTTAAAGGCTTATATGAAAGTAATTGTTCTGTTTCTTCTGAATTGCCAATACTGATTTTGCTGTGAGAGGGGATTATGGAAAGAAATGGAACACTAGAGACGGGAAAGTACTGTTACCAAAATAATCTAACAAATGCAAATACAGCCCCCAGTATTAACAGAAGTGTCGAGTCTAAGAGCACAGACAGATGTTCGCTGTGGATCCAGCTGTGCTGATGAAGGGCTTTGTGCCCCCCAGCTGCTCCTCGGTGCCCCCTGCTGAAGTCATTATCCCGCGGATCCGCCCCGATTCACTGGGGCAGGGCCAGCCCCAGCCCACACCCTGCTCAAACGGGCCACCAAAACCCTGCTGAGTGTGCCCTTGCAGGGCCAGCCCCAGCCCACACCCTGCTCACATGGGTCACCAGAACCCAGCTGAGTGTGCCCTTGCAGGGCCAGCCCCAGCCCACACCCTGCTCACATGGGCCACCACAACCCAGCTGAGTTTGCCCTTGCACGGACCCTCTGCCCCAGCCCATGGCAGTGACCTCCTCAACCACTCACACGATGGCAACCAGAGCAGTCCTTGCACTGGCATGCTCCTTCTGAAGCCCTAGAAAACAGGCACTGCTAAAATATCATTTCCCTCAGTAACAGAAATAAAAAGCATTTTTTAAATCACCTAAGCAAATAAAGCAATGCCTAGCATCTGATTTTTATTTCTTTTTTTCAACAAACACACCCACGGATTTTTCCTACTGTACTACAGACAGGATTCAAACATCACTGACATCTGAAAACAGCATAAACAGTAATGATAACATAAAATGTGCACGGCACCAAAACCATCACCTTTGTTCAAATAATGCTTGTAAGTGCCACAAGTAACAACCTAAACCACACACCAAAACATTGCTTTGTTTGGTGATTCTTGATTTTGAGGGCATAGATTGTACTTGACACAACTTTCACACTGAAACAATCTGAGATTTTTGTTAATAAAGACAAAACTAAATATGCATATCAGATAACATTTAGAGCTGCAAATTCCTTATCTAGAAGGACACATTCCCTTGCCAACCTGTAAAATGCATTGTAGAACAGTATTTTTCTCATTTAAAATGTGCAGGAGAATTTCATATCATCTTTCACTTATTTTTGGAGGTGTATTTCAAATGATACAACACACATTTCCCAGCCTAACCACAAGGTATCACATGTTAAAAGAGTTCTTTAAATACTAAGTACTAACCATGACCATATTTTCAGCTGGATTTCAGCCTGCTCTGGTAACTCCTCTCTTCAGGTGACAAACTAGCAGTAACTGAATTCATTACAGCCTGATTAATTATGCTGCTTACATACAAAGGAAAAAGAGACTTCAATCAGAAGTGGTAACCTTAAAGAGTACCTGTGTAGCAGCGTATCCGAACATCAATCCCTGATCCATGCACTTCCATTTGCTTTGAGAATTCTTAGCAATTACTTCTCCCTTACTATCACGTAGCTCAGCTCAACCCCACAGCCTGAAAAACTAGAGAAAGAGGTTTGGAACACACCAGTTCCAGCTGACAGGATTCATACCAGTCACCAGAAATACTGAAAACCACACCTTATGCTCTCCACTTGCTTACCACAACCTAAGTACATCCACCAGCCTTTTTCTCCCCAGCTGAACACAGCAGGAGTTTGGGGAATAAAAGGAGAAGAGACAAGTGGAAACAAAAGTCAGAGATCTCTTTTCTCACACAGCTGACAACTTGCCAGGTTTTCATCTTCTACATATTTGGAGACAATTCCCTTAAATGATCCAGAAGCTGAGAACCACCTGGCTATTCCCTTCTCCTAGAGCAGGCCTATCACCACAGCACAGAGATGGTACCTAGACAGTGATTCTGCTTTTGCTTGTCTGCCTTTTGTGCTTGTTAACATGCAAAGGCAAATTAATGTAAGACAAGAATCTGGCATATGTGTTTAAAACACACACTGCATAATTAAACTGAGAATGAAAACAAATCAAAGGTATATATGTTCAAATAGTATTTATTGTTCCTTTACATAAAGGAACAAGGAACTTGGCAAATTTTTCTTATGAATAAAGGCCCATCTTCACAGAGTATGGGTTATGAATAGCAATGAACAAGATAAGAGCACATGAGATAAAGCCAGCTAGAGTAAGCCACAGATGGAAGCAGAGCCAGACTGACAATGGAAGAATTCCCACCCTACCGGGCTACGGAGCGCTCTCCACACAACCGTTTAATGCCAACACACATCAGCACTTACACTAAAGGAGACACTTCAGAGAAATATTTTTAAATGCAAAGTTTGGGATATCTCTTTTTTAATATGGATAATACTCAAAGCATATATCTCTCTACAGACTTAGGTCTCTCGTGCTTAGTCTGTAACATGCCTGTGTGCTCTGCTGCTAACGGCGATTTGAAGAATTTGCTGTACCTACAGAATTGTATTATGGAGATCCTAGAGGGTATGACTAAAACTTGTTGAAATTAAGTTCTAAGGAAATGTATAAATGTAGGTGACTGGTTAGGGTTTGGTTAAAGTCAAGAAGAGAGGGTTCTCTCAGGTCTGTTTCTCAGAGCCAACTGCCTGTAATACTAAATACACAGGATTGGCTGTGGAATCAGGTGCTTTGGAGAAAAGTAATAATGCATTACAAATATTGCCAAAGTTTTTGCAAAAAAGCTTCCCTGTCTCATTCAAACTCACCATCATCCAGTATGAACAAAAACTGCAGGAAGACAGCTTAGACTGTCACACTTAGGCAAAAGGAGCTGGCACTGCCTGCAAACAAAATGCAGTGACAAAATGTCATCCCTCTTGTTCTTCACTTAGGGACGCCCCTGCATTACACTTATGGACCCAGGTTTTCACATCTCTCTTTTAATTAGGCAAAATAATGCTGCAGCTAATACCTAGCAGAAGAATTTACTGTGGTTGTGGGGGAAAGTATCAGATCAGCTTGCAAAACCTCACTTCTAAAAGAAAAAAAAGGAAACTCAAGAATGGATTCTTTAATAAAGAGCACTTAAGGCAGCTCCTCACCTTTATCCAATTTCTGTAAATAAAACTCTGATTTTTGTCACAGATAAGAGATTTAAAACCACACAATAAAAAGTAATCAAAAAATGTTTTGTGAATTAAAACAAGTTGTGAAACTATATTATTCACTAAATTGCTAACACACTCTTCTAAAGAGAATGAAATGTAAAGAAAAATTCAATGGATTTATTTTCAATTACATGACTGCCTTCTTTTCAACATTTTCCCTCAAAATTTAACCATGAAAAGAAAACTTTTATATGTCTGAACAGAGATGAAAATACACTCTTAGTATTTTATCAATTACTATTAACCTTGCTATTAGTATAAATATTCAAAGAATTAAAAATACCTGTTCCAAAGATATATATAAACCAGCCAAAAATTAAACTTAAAAAAAAAGCAGTAGACTAGAAACCTCCCTCACTGTCTTCAGATTTGGCTGGCTCAACCAATCTGCTATGGCCACTCAACCAGTTAAATAAATTTCTATAATGATTTCACCATTTTAGGCTGCCTATCTGCAAGTTCTTACTGTCAACACGAATTACCCTGTGTGCTGCAATTCCCCCATCAACTGAGACAAAGTATGACTGTTGGAGTGCTCTGTCAACATGACATGCTTCTCATGGATCTGTATTCCAAACGTCAGGATGATGCGGCACAGCCAGCCAGAAGTGTCCTGTTATCAGAGCTGGGGGAACGATTCCCACCAAAGGCCACAGCCTGGGCAGGTGCAGGGTTTGCTCTGAGGTGCACTCTGGAGTCAGGGGTCAGGTCTGAGCACTCAGAGTGCTGGAGTGGCTGCAGTGCAAACAGGGTGTGAGCTGTGAGCGGCCCGGGGATTAATGGGACACAGCTCGGGGTGTCCCCTGATGTGACACCCATCCCACAGAGCCAGGGCAGTGCCCTTGGGCAGGGACAGGGCATCAATGGGACACCCATCCCACACAGCCAGGGCAGTGCCTTTGGGCAGGGACAGGGCATCAATGGGACACCCATCCCACAGAGCCAGGGCAGTGCCCTTGGGCAGGGACAGGGCATCAATGGGACACCCATCCCAACAGAGCCAGGGCAGTGCCTTTGGGCAGGGAGAGGGCATTAATGGGACATCCATCCAACAGAGTTGGGACACTGCCTTTGGGCAGGGACAGGGCTCAGAGCATTGATGGGACACCCATCCCAACAGAGCCTTTGGGCAGGGACAGGGCTCAGGGCATTGATGGGACACCTATCTCAGCAGAGCCAGGGCAATGCCCTTGTCTGGGCAGGGAGAGGGCAGAGGGAGGGTACAAAAAGCTACTCATGAGCTGCTCTTGGGTCTTCTTCTGGAGAAAAGTTGTATCAGAAATTCAGCACAAATCTGAAGTTTTCATAAAGGAGCTACTTACATAAACCAATGGAATGCTGGAGATAAAACCACCCCCCCTGAAACTCTTAAAACTATAACTATCGTTAAGGTATATAGAATTACACATTTAATTTAAAAAACAATTAATCTCAGTATATGCACTAAATGAATAACTCAGAAGTTACAGATGATACTCCCTCATTAAAAAACTATTTTGAAATTAGAAGGCTTACATTAAATTCATAATTTAAATATGACAAACAAAAATCTAATTTTGTAGAATCGGTAGCTGGAAAAACAGTTACACAAGAAGAAACACAGCTTTGCTATCTCCCACCCACACACTCTGTACAACTAAATAAATTTACCACAGCAGTATATAATACCTAGAGAGTAAGGGCAGAAATAGAGGAAATTATGTTAAAAAGTAATTGGTCTTCATCACCACCAGGATAAAAGGCAGTATATAACTTTTTAGAAGTTGTATGAAGCCCACAAAATCTTGTATCCCAGTAGAGCTAATATAAGAAATGCATTTGACTGCAGACCAACCAGGATTTACAGCCCAACACAGGCTGCACAAGCTGAATTATGAATTACATTACATTTTTTTATATATGGCACTGTAGAAAAGAAACCCCAACAGGTCAAACTGACATATTAATCACTATAGCTAAAATAAATACTATATGTGAATAATATCTACTCATGGGTCACAAAATAGATCAAGGTAAAGAATTCTGAGGACACCTGGAACATTGGAGTCTTCAGAGCCTATCAACAATATCAAGTGAAAAGCATTGAAATGCTCATTAAACATTTGTAATTTCCACTAATTGCTGCAGACTGGGCGGACATCACACTGAAATACACAATGTACACATCGAGATTTGATTATGGAGAGATTAGTCAGGACAAACAGTTGACTGTAGCCTGTACTTTATGACCTTACTCCAGATGCACTTCATTAGGAATTTTCTAAAATAATGAACTATTGCTTAAGTGATCTGGACACTCAAAACTGACAGTTAATGATCTGTGGTGGAATCAAATCACCTGTTGTACTACTTCTTGGCCTCAACTAGGAGAAGCCACAGAACACATCCCAGTACAGTTAAGCTCCTTAAAATAAGGAACATTTCACAATATTAAAAAACAACTAATTGAAGATTCAGGCTCATAGTACTTCTTGAAGCAAATAAAATAATTCTTCTTCTGGATTCTCAACCAAGACATAAGACATGATGTCAAATACTTCCAAAGATGCAATGTTTATTTATTTCTTTAGAGAGAGAAAATCTACCTTCTTATTTTCTTCTGGAAACCCTTCCATATTGGTTCTAAGTTATTTAAGAAATATTATTAAAAGAATACTTGAAATCTTGATGTGTGTTTGCTCTTAACATCACTGGCAAATTATTATTACTTTGATTATCTGCACAGCTGACAAGAACACCAGGGAACAGCACCTGAAGTTTTCCATTGTTTTGTTACTTAGTAAGGTAAAAGCTACTCAAGAGCACCATCAAATTTATCCCATCTCACTGCAGCTACACAGCTGAAGAGAAAAACTTTTGCTAAAAGAATTTTGTGGCAACATAAGTTTTACCAGAATGCAACACACCTATGGCTGTCAATGGTGTCCAGGGGCAGGAGGCAAGCTTGTGCAAAGTGCACTTTGATTCCCTTCCTTCCTTTAACTGAGCTTCGAGGTACTGAAACTGAATGCTATTCACAAAAATTACTTACAGAGATGAGAAAAGTAATTTTGGCTTGGGAGACAAGCACTAGGCACATTTTTTCAAGTCCATTAAAGTTGTTTTTTTAAAAACTGTAATAGCATAAAAATGAAAACAAAATAAAAAGTGAAAACTGAGGGATTAACAAAAGCCTGCAAAAGAGAGAAATGCAGGTAGCTTCTTTTATGGATTAGGAAAAAACGTATCATAGGCCAGTGATATGGCCTGGAAAAAAATGCCCTCTGCCAACACCTCCCCTATAGATAAAGCAGGCTGCAGTGCTGCTGTCTTTTTGATCAAGAAAAGAAATCCCACACCAATGACTGTTTCCCCTGACAGACTGCTTGTCCTTTTTAATGTTACATGAGAGCACCAGCCTGAACTTCCCTCCCCTCAGAGCTCATACCACTACCACTGATTAGAGATGCTGGTCTGCCTAGGGGTACTCACTTCTTTGGTCAAGGCTGTTTAACCTGTTGTGCTCCTTGTATTCCTTCCTTTCTCCTTTGGAGATAGAAACTTTGTCTTTTTTATGGAACTTTTTGCTCATTCTCCTGGCAGAGCCTCCTCTAAATTGTTCAGTAATTGGTGCATCATGCAGAAGTTCAGCTCTTGTTAGGCTCCTTTCTTTGTAAGAGAGGGTCATGCTCCAAAAGACTGGAGAATTATCCCTTTTCTTGATAAAACTATAGCGTGGGCCAACACTATTTTCATGCTGCTATAGCACAGAAATCATTATTTATGATACCTTCTACTTTCTCAAACACAGCTGCAGAAAACCTCCTAATTCTCCTCATTTGCCTTCCCAAGCAACACTGCTGTTCTTTGCCCTTTTGTTTACTGAGATAATTACTATACCAAGAATACTACAAACAGAGCAACAAAAGCCAGTGAAAACAGGTCTACTGCACTACCTCCTTCAGACACCTCATCCACAGGCCAGCTCAAAGCTCATCAGAAAAGCTGGAGGGTGAGGTAGGTAAGAATTCTCCAAGTGGTTCAACAGCCCACAAGTCTGACTGTCAAGGACTGGGACTCCTAAGTGACCTATGGTTTCCATACCCAAGTTTTGTAATAATTTAACTTGGTTTTAGTAAACGCTGTGACATGTCTGTGTGTATATTCAGTCAAGCTTGGAAAAGTGATCTGTAACTCCTTAGCAAAACTACCTCGTGAAACTAACTCCAGAATCCCAGGAACTCATGCCAGTTAAAAAGCTATAAAGACTGTAATTTTATGCAAATCATTGTAACTTCATATAGGCCAAAAAAGCAAGATTTTTCTCCAAAGACAGGAGGAGAGGAGAGAAAAAACCCAAGTCTGACTTACAAGTCATGGAGACACTCATGGTAATTTTATCACCACAGTCCCTCTAGATGGTAAAAAAATTTCCTTAAGTTGTTGCTATTTTTTAACTTCTCTGCTTCTCTTTTTGACTGTCTCTTGGGTTGCCAGTATTAAAAAAACCCCAAACTCCACCAGCTGAAGAAATCTTGCCAAGGTCGGGGAGCTGCAGTTCTGCCTGATGCCCTTCCCTCCCTATTGCACCTCCCCTGCAGGGACTGGCTGCCAGCCTGTAACTTGAAGGCAAGCAGTAACCAAGTAACTAATAAATAAGGAGTACACCACTAAAGTAAACAGTACCCCAGCTATAATTAGCTAGAACAGACAAGCTGCTGGTGGTAGATGTCTCTCTGAGTTCCCTCAGGCCCTCTCCAGCCCCCACAGAATCCCTTTAACCAGCATGCTCCTGTTTGACTCCAGGCAAAACAAAAACAAAAACCCCCCTTTTTTCCTAGTCATTCACTAGAACAGAGTATGTAACAAAAGGAACACCAAGACGAAGATCCCACTATCAGCTATTTTTACTGTATTATTTCTTTGAAAGCAAAATACTGCCTGAAATATTCAATACACATTGGGAAACTTCATAAACCTGCATTTAACATACACTGGTTAGTCCCAAAGACTTGCATGGTCAAACAGCACGAAACTTTCCAAAACCACGCCATATGACAACTACTAGAAAGAAAACCCTGTTTTTACTACAGAAGGCAATATAGAAAATTAAGTGTTTTCCTCCACCAGAACCAGTTAGGGATTAGCAAAGCCGAGCTCATGCAGTGGGAAACGCAGAGAGATTGACAGGAACACAGTGCTCCAACAAAAGCTTATTGCAGGTAATTAATGTTCTACACGAGGCACATTACTGACTTCAAACAAACTCACCACTCTGCTTAAAGTTAAGCATGTGCACATGTCCTTGCAGGTTTGGAGCTCCAACGCTCAACTTCTCATGAATGTGGCCAAACAGGACCCACTTTGCCATCACTCCTACAAAGGAAGGATGTGCAAAGCACACTGTTCCATTATCTGTGAACAGTTTTTAATGAAGCTGAAAAGCTCGTTTCAGCTCAAAATTTAAATATTTGAGCTCCACCTTTGAATTTTATCATTGGCAAATTTCAGCCAAATTCTGAAGGAGTGCAGGCAGTAGGAGACTGGTCAACATGTTTAAAAGAAGGGTGAGCATTCCTTTCCAAATGAAACAAGTATTAGCTCAAAATACTCTTACAATTTAGAATAGATCACAGGGATTAAAATGCATCATGTTCCTTGAACAGCAAAGTTGATCAAAATAAATTTGCCTGCACCACAAACTACTGATATTGTGTCATTTCATGATGACACCACTTATGAAACCTGTAATAGGGACCTGCCTTTAAATTCCATGCACAGATATACATATGATATGCACATATTAAACACTCAGGAAGACATTCTGACTTACAGTAAAATCTTGGAAGACTTGCACATGGGTAAAAGGAAACCATGAAAGGCCTGTTTTCATTTCTCTTTCTTACACACTAACCTTGTTTTCAATTGGAGTACTGAAAATGAAGGGATAATATTTTGAACACATAATAAGACAGCAAGAGCTGAATGAAATGTTTATCTGTAGGGCTTTTGTTTAGTTTTCTTTTTAATTCAAGAACTTGTATTTTTTAACACCAGGCCACATTCAGCTGTACATAACGCTCAGAGCCGATGCAGAGGGGCCATGGCCACTGCTATTCCATACCACCCACACCATCCCTCGGGATGTGGCTTCGAGGGGAAGAAAATGTGGCCGTACACCAGAATTGTGGCGTTTTGTTGAGTTTCTTCCGCAGGGAAGTTGTTGGGCCAGCACTGTGGAGTGTCCTCCCGCTGCTGCTCATCCCGCCAGGCCTCAGCAGGACTCAGCTGGGGCCTGGATGCAGCTCTGAGCAGGAACGGAGCCGAGCCCAAGCACAGACCGAGTGGGGCCCGAGCGGACCCAAGCTGAGCCTGAGCACAGCCCGAGCTGAGCCCTGCCAACCACAGCCGGTTACACCTTGTGGCAGCACCACACGGACAATCCAGTTTTTTGTGGGATTGTCCCTCACTGCTTCTGTTGTCTCAGGGACAGAAAATGAGGCTGTGGGAGCGCCACCACCTTGTTTTTATCCCAGGAACACCTGCGTGTTACGGCTGAGCCACAGGTGTCAGAAAAACCCTTTTTCTGACCCAGAGACGGGGCTCCTGAGAGGCGTTTTAAAGACTTTTATTCCATTTTAAGTCTCATGAGAAGGGTGAGATGGTACAGATGTTACAATTCACGCCATCAAAATCAGAAGCCAAACTATTTCCTAATTACAATACATTATAAGCGTTTTTTGGCCGATCAGCTTTTGCACACAATGCTACTAATGCTTCTAATCATCTGTTAAAATACCCCACATGGGTTTGGTACAATACATCTTTCATAATTCTATTTCTCCAAAATATCTAGTCTATTTGCAAGGTCATCATTTGAAACTTGTTTCTAGTTCCATTTCTCTCTCAACACCATCTGTCCTATTCCATGGCCTTTCTAAGTCAGCATATTTTATTTCAGAGTTTGCATACAGATGCACAAGACTATGTGAGCTTTCAGTCAGGCTTTGAGAATCCTCTACAAATCCATTTCTCACACAGAGGAACAGGTCTTGTTTTGGCCTCAGCCACACGGAGCTGAACCGAGGTGGAGAACTCCCTTTTGTGTGTAAATCTCCTGCTCTTTTGTGCCCTTTTGCTATCAATGTTGTTCTTCTCCTGTGCATTTCCCATCCCTCTGCTGTTTGTTTTCAGTAAATTGTTATCTCACCCCACAGTCTCTGCCTTCATCCATCTCTCACTGGAAGTGGGAGGAAAAGTGAAGTGGGAGCAGCATATTTGGAGTTTAATTCCCACCAGAGGGACACACAACTTGGACAATGGTTCGGTTCTGCAATTGACAGCAGGTAAAAGAACAAGTTCTGTTCAGCACTTCTAGGTAGGGTGTTTACTTTAGAAGCTGGCGACCACATTTCCTTGAAGTTCAAGACTGTTTGCCCAAAGGCCCAGGGTAAACTAAAAATGTTAAATGATTGTCACTCTCTCTAGGACCAACAAATTACTTGACTTCCTATAAAAGAATTGGCTGAAAAAATCAAAAAATGTGCATCTTAATACATTTTAAGTTCTTCAGACTTTTTCCAAACCTTAACTTCAGCAAAAAAGGTATTAGACAAAAAGGAAAAAGATTATCCCACAAAATTTACCTAGCACTGAATAGGATCGAAGCAGAAGGAAATGAATCTATTTGACGATTCATCTGACTGCTCTAGGGCAGAATTACTTCAATGGGAAACATTGCCACCTTAAGATACAGTTATGAATCTTTCCATGTACAGGTTGAAAAGTTACACCTTGAAAATTTTCTGGTCAGGTTTTAAAAATTATTTTCACTGACACCTAAAATTGTCACAGCACCTTGGGCCTTACCTTCTAAAGCCAATGGACAAACCCTCTGCAAGACCCTTCCACGCTTTCTCTTAGTCTTACCAGTTTTACTTAGCCAGAAGGAAAAATCTGTAATTATGAGCATCAGAGAAAAAAAGAGACTGCAAAATAGATTATATCCTTCAGTGTCTGAAAATCACCAAGACAGTGAGAAGACAACTGAAAATACAGAAAAACTCAACCCAAAACCAACTTCCAAAAAACCCCCCAAAACGCAAACTCACATGCCCTCTGTCCCAACACATCCTCGAGGTAGCTGCCTTTTGCAAGAAAAACACAAGCCTCCCAGGAACAGCAGTACAGCTCCATAAGGACTGACAAATAATGGATGAACTCTTAGCTACTCAGACCTCTTTGTGCCAAGTTCTCATTTTCCATGCTAATAAGCTGCACACACAGTATCTACAACAGATCCATTAATAAAACAACTGTATTTATTATTACCATATTGGTAAAATTTTCTTTTAAAAAATGTAGTAATTTTTTTTTGTAACCAAGGAGGAGGATTTCTATTAAAGAAAGAAAAAAAAACCCAATCAAACAAAACACTATTTAAGTAAGAATGCAGTAGAAACCTTTGAGAAGGAGAGAAAAAAATGCTCTCATGGTCTCCTCCTGCAAGCTACATCAACATCATGCGGTCAGGTGGGACCAGTTTCCATCTCCAAATGAAGTAAAAATCAAATTTGTCTTGGCCAATAAGGAAAAATTATTAATATCATTGAACCACTGTCAGAATATTTTGTGTTCCATAGATCAAAGGAATACACACAGCATGCAAACCTGTTCTACTAGTAAAAAAGAATGTTTTTCCTGGCACAGAGCCCACTTGCTATTTTCTTGCATTGCTGCCTGGCTTTTTCCTCCTGTGAACCAGGATCCATGCAAAAATGTTCTACTGCCTCCTGACTCACTGTCTGTATTCCTGCCTGTTTGCAACAGGCACGGAAATATATTTCCACACATTCACTCCCAGGTACAATCATTAATCATCAATATAAACATCACATTATCCATCATCTTCAATGTCTTCCTAGTTTTACTGCTAAGTCTGTAAGAAGCATTATAGTAATGTTTGTAAGTTTTGCTTTACAAAATCAAACCATAATTCTAAAAAATCCCAGCTTGTGTTCATCATGGGCTAAAACACAGTTTGAGCTAAATTTTTAAAAATGAAAACTCGTCACTTGGGCAATTGATTCTTCAATTTCAGA
Source organism: Illadopsis cleaveri (assembly GCA_013399915.1). Taxonomy (NCBI): domain Eukaryota; kingdom Metazoa; phylum Chordata; class Aves; order Passeriformes; family Timaliidae; genus Illadopsis; species Illadopsis cleaveri. Next base: position 239,576 of record VXBB01018248.1, on the reverse strand, counting down.
ATAAGGAAAAAAGGTGCAATTACTAATTAGGGTAACATCTATAGAGTGTTTCAAAATACTGCTTTTGAAATAGATATCAACACATTTATGGTGAACCATTTTAATATTTATTTGATTTTGGAAGCAGGAAGTAAAACAAAGCAGAAGTAAAAGAGAAGTTGAACCCAAACTTAAGATTTTCCAATATTTATGAAGTAGTATGCATGTAACTCCATTTTAAAAAAAGTAAGGACAGCCTCCTTTCTCCTGTCTCCTTGAAAACTCAGACCCATAAATTTAAGTGACATTTGGGATACCTCAAATGAAAACATAACTGTCAGCAGCAGTGACACCAAAACAGGTCTGAGAGAACACTGCACTTTATCATGTCAATGAGACACGGAGCAAAGAGTGCTTGAAAAGGTAATGATACAACAAACCATAAAAATTCCTCCTGTTCTGCTCTTAGTCTACAGGCTTAAAAGCACAAAAAGCAAACTCTAACTTCTTGATCCATAAATGCTTGCAGAAGGTGTTCTGCTCCATTTTATCTCTTTCACATAACTCAAGCTTAACCAGTGTAAAGGGACTTTAGATTCCAGTGCTTTCTAAATATATCTTGACCACTTTAAACAAGAAGTAATTTATCAAGAGCCAACCATAGAGTAGGAAGACCAAGCTGAGACTTGAGTTGTTGAACAAGTTGTTCCAAGGATCTTTGAAAGTGGATGCCATAAAATAAACTTTAGTTCCGGAAAGGTGAGGCAACAGCCTGAAGATTTGCTCAGAGAACTGCAATGCTGATGATTGGTGGATTTCCCCAAAATAAAAGACTATTTCTTATTTCCAGTTCTTTTGGGTCTGTCAGGAGCAGTTATACCTCATATATTGGCTGATTCATGACCTTCTAAAGTGGGTGATATTCACTGAGTAGAAACTTTGGACAGAAGCCAAGGCACAACCCCCCTGTAACAGAGACTTCTGCAGGACACACTACACATCTCTTACTGTTTAAAAGGGCAAGAAAGGAAGGAAATAAGGCCAGGTTTTCCAAGAGACAGCTCATGTCTAACCCATTCCAAAGAGGAAAATTACCTAGTGTCCTGTTTTCTTCTTAATATTGTTAAAATATTGACAATGGATTTGAGGAATAATTGCAGGTGTTGCTGAAATGTCCATGGATAACCCAAGCATGAAGTGAGAATGTCAGCTGAAATGGTAAAATTAATAATGTTCAGTACTGCATAACCAAAAAGAGACTGCAGTCAAAAGTACTTTTTTCCTACTATAGCACATACCCAAGTGCTTCCCACATAATCCTGAACCCATCCTTACATTTCCACTTAGAAATCAGGAGTTACTAAAAGTATAAACACCTAATAGATAGTAATGTTAGGTAACTTCTCTCTGTCTGCCTCTCGTACAACACAGATTTCCAAGTCTTAAACCAGAATCTTAATCATGTTTTGTACAAAACCTAAACATGCAAACAGCTTTAAAATACTCAAGTTATGCCATCTGAAACATTAATTTAATTAAAAAATGTGGAGCCTCGTACCCAAAATACATCTCACAATCACTTCAGTAATTAGCTTTTCTCTACACAAAACATCTCTGTTTTAACTGTTAGTTTTGGGACTTTCCAGGTCTGCATGAACATTATCTTTCTTGACTAATATAATGGCTGGAATATACTGGATGAGAAAACACAGAGAGTATCAGATCTCCCTTGAGCACTGGCCCAACATATGGTCCTGCACATTTTGAAAGATGGTGTTTGGGATAGTTTGCTGAATATTCTTAAGATGACTGCTCTTCTGCTGTGTGAGGAAGAGGGCTTTTTCTTACCCTAAAATGACTGTCTTCAATAAGTGGTGATTCACTGAACTAGCCCTGAAGCTGCCTTTGGAAGCTCAGTATTCAAAAACCATCTGTGCCAGCAAGTACCAGGAGAGGGCTTTCACTCGATATTTAAACAAATTATACCCTCAGATATTTCAAACATATACTCTGTATTTATGTATTTTGGGATACTAGCCATAGGTCTGGATGAAAAGCCAAATTATTATTATTTTTTNCTAATTAGGGTAACATCTATAGAGTGTTTCAAAATACTGCTTTTGAAATAGATATCAACACATTTATGGTGAACCATTTTAATATTTATTTGATTTTGGAAGCAGGAAGTAAAACAAAGAAGAAGTAAAAGAGAAGTTGAACCCAAACTTAAGATTTTCCAATATTTATGAAGTAGTATGCATGTAACTCCATTTTAAAAAAAGTAAGGACAGCCTCCTTTCTCCTGTCTCCTTGAAAACTCAGACCCATAAATTTAAGTGACATTTGGGATACCTCAAATGAAAACATAACTGTCAGCAGCAGTGACACCAAAACAGGTCTGAGAGAACACTGCACTTTATCATGTCAATGAGACACAGAGCAAAGAGTGCTTGAAAAGGTAATGATACAACAAATGTTCTGCTCTTAGTCTACAGGCTTAAAAGCACAAAAAGCAAACTCTAACTTCTTGATCCATAAATGCTTGCAGAAGGTGTTCTGCTCCATTTTATCTCTTTCACATAACTCAAGCTTAACCAGTGTAAAGGGGCTTTAGATTCCAGTGCTTTCTAAATATATCTTGACCACTTTAAACAAGAAGTAATTTATCAAGAGCCAACCATAGAGTAGGAAGACCAAGCTGAGACTTGAGTTGTTGAACAAGTTGTTCCAAGGATCTTTGAAAGTGGATGCCATAAAATAAACTTTAGTTCCGGAAAGGTGAGGCAACAGCCTGAAGATTTGCTCAGAGAACTGCAATGCTGATGATTGGTGGATTTCCCCAAAATAAAAGACTATTTCTTATTTCCAGTTCTTTTGGGTCTGTCAGGAGCAGTTATACCTCATATATTGGCTGATTCATGACCTTCTAAAGTGGGTGATATTCACTGAGTAGAAACTTTGGACAGAAGCCAAGGCACAACCCCCCTGTAACAGAGACTTCTGCAGGACACACTACACATCTCTTACTGTTTAAAAGGGCAAGAAAGGAAGGAAATAAGGCCAGGTTTTCCAAGAGACAGCTCATGTCTAACCCATTCCAAAGAGGAAAATTACCTAGTGTCCTGTTTTCTTCTTAATATTGTTAAAATATTGACAATGGATTTGAGGAATAATTGCAGGTGTTGCTGAAATGTCCATGGATAACCCAAGCATGAAGTGAGAATGTCAGCTGAAATGGTAAAATTAATAATGTTCAGTACTGCATAACCAAAAAGAGACTGCAGTCAAAAGTACTTTTTTCCTACTATAGCACATACCCAAGTGCTTCCCACATAATCCTGAACCCATCCTTACATTTCCACTTAGAAATCAGGAGTTACTAAAAGTATAAACACCTAATAGATAGTAATGTTAGGTAACTTCTCTCTGTCTGCCTCTCGTACAACACAGATTTCCAAGTCTTAAACCAGAATCTTAATCATGTTTTGTACAAAACCTAAACATGCAAACAGCTTTAAAATACTCAAGTTATGCCATCTGAAACATTAATTTAATTAAAAAATGTGGAGCCTCGTACCCAAAATACATCTCACAATCACTTCAGTAATTAGCTTTTCTCTACACAAAACATCTCTGTTTTAACTGTTAGTTTTGGGACTTTCCAGGTCTGCATGAACATTATCTTTCTTGACTAATATAATGGCTGGAATATACTGGATGAGAAAACACAGAGAGTATCAGATCTCCCTTGAGCACTGGCCCAACATATGGTCCTGCACATTTTGAAAGATGGTGTTTGGGATAGTTTGCTGAATATTCTTAAGATGACTGCTCTTCTGCTGTGTGAAGAAGAGGGCTTTTTCTTACCCTAAAATGACTGTCTTCAATAAGTGGTGATTCACTGAACTAGCCCTGAAGCTGCCTTTGGAAGCTCAGTATTCAAAAACCATCTGTGCCAGCAAGTACCAGGAGAGGGCTTTCACTCGATATTTAAACAAATTATACCCTCAGATATTTCAAACATATACTCTGTATTTATGTATTTTGGGATACTAGCCATAGGTCTGGATGAAAAGCCAAATTATTATTATTTTTTATTATTATTATTATTAAATAGAGAAAAATACTTGTATTTAACCTCTGTACTTTAATTTTGTAACAAGAAATGAGGAACTTAAAAATATGCAAATTCTGCATTCATGCCACCTTAGCAGTACTCAAATATTTAGCTTGTAAAGCTACCTGACCTGGTCTTGCAGGGGCTAATCCTTTTTTTAAAGCTTTAACTCTTACAATTACATGAAAATATCTATTTCATAAACAAACCAAAATTCTTAAAAGCCTTATAATCAAGGAAAAATACCACTGAAAATGTGAACAGATTCAAAATCAAGCAAAAAGCAACTAAGGTTAACAAAAGCAACACAAACCTTGTATTTAACCTGACATTAGAGATGCTTAGGGATGCTAACTGAAGAGCTTCAGTGCTTGCTGTCCTGAATGTTGTGACCTGTCTGTGTCACCCACTGCTGAGTGCCACACGAGCATCACAGGACCACAGCACAGATCAGACCTGGGCAGCACTGCTGCTAAACACAAAACATGGGCCAGGGTCCTTAGATACCTAATTTGACAATCACGAGCTAAATTCCAAAAAGCTGGGACTTTAAAAGATCTTTTCCAATAATTTTTGTCTGGCATTACTAAAGAAATAGAAAACCTCTAAAAATTCCACAAATGCAGTATTTTCAATTCTGCCTGGCAGAGAAGCTGAATCCTTCCAAAGGTATCTCGCTTCTCTTTACCTCTTCTCCTTCACTCTTGATCTAAACCACATTACAATAATAAGCAGGCTGAATTAGTGATGAGCTGCTGGCTGCTACAGAGGCAGCTGTGTTTCTAGCACATCATCTCAAATATGAGCAGACACGAAAGGTACTAAAAAGGAAGCGAATGAAGTGCAGGTGATCTCACATTTGCTGTCTCTGCCTGCTTGTAAGTTCTTTTTCCAGTGTTCACTGGGCTCTAGGCCAAACTACTTCAGCAAGCAAAGCAGGAAATATTCACTTTTTACTGTTGTTAGATCAGTCCTCTTCCCATCTCATTGACTGGAGATGGGTCAGCCCAGGGTAGAAGAGCCAGGGCTGAGCAAAGGGAAGGGGCAGCAAGGCAGGGATTGGGACAGGGGTCACAGTGACATTAGCCCAGGCCACTTCATATTCGTGGTCTGAAACCAGTCACTCTCTTGGTAGCAGTGTTATTTGGGAACACCAAGCCCCTGCTCATCCACTGTTTTACAAAATATTTTTCCCATGTTTTGGAAAGGCATTTTTTATATGGTTGCACATAGAAGCAAATTAAAAAAAAAAGAAAACAAAAACATGTAAAAATAACCTCACTCCAAAACTGCTGGTCTTCCATGTCCCCAGGTAAAAGTAGTAAAAAACATTAGCTGTACTAGTCCAGGAAAGACAATTGATGGGCCTGGTCTTGATAATTTATAATAATCCTGCCATCCAAAAAGAAAAGTCTATTTAGCTATGGCTTGAAAACAAGCAAAGAAGTCCAAATGAGCTCTGGCAATGTGAGACAGAAAAAAAGTTTAAAGAAAATACTCTCAAACAAAGTGCTGGTAGAAAATACTTACAGTTATTAACACAAGCTTTTCCACATTTCCAAAAGCTGTAGAAGAGCTGTTTCTCTCTATGTAACAAACAGTACTTAAATACTAATATTTTCCATCAACTTCTTATCTTAAGTAGAAAATCCATCACTACTCCTAAATTAACCTCCTGCTCAGATGAAAAGGGTATTATTAAAAAGATCCAATTTCCAAAAATAAATTGTTAGTATTTCTGTTCAACCAAGAAGCTGGACTGAAATCCAGCACTGCTCACTGAAAAATGGCCAATGCAACTAAATAAAGTGTCAAACAAGAGTTAGTTCAGAAAAGGGAAAAAAAGAAAAAAAAGAACATGCCAGGTTGGGATGATTTCTAAATGACATCACTTTGGATCAGTAAACATGCAGGGTCCCAGCTGCAACAAAAGCAGACACATGAGTCAAAGAAGATTAGTGGGGACACCAGCAACTTCAATGCAAAAACTGGGTATTTTGACCAAAAAAAAAAAGGGCAGGTCAAAAAAGCTCTGGCGAAGTCAGACCTTGCAAGCAGAGATTATCAGTAGCAAGGGCTTTAAGCAGCTTAGAAATTGCTGGGAGAAATCAGAGTGTCACAGATCATAGAGGAGGCCGGGTATTTGAAGGTGGAATTGGGCTAAGGGGGTGTTGGTACCACAGAACACAGAATCATAATGATGTTTATAAACTCCAGAAACCCAAAGAAGAGATATCAGACAGTCTTAGACAAATAATACAACACTGCAGTACCTTTTTACAGTGAAACATTTTGGAGGAGTTGAGTTTATTTCTGCATAGCAGCCCTAATAAGCTCAGAAGAACACCAGAAAGGGAGTTTGTAGGAGCCAAGCTGTGTGACACAGCTTCTACAGACCTTAGGTCCTATTCCCTACAAAAGACATTGAATTGTGCAGATACAGTTTCCAAGACCTTGAAATCAGCTTCCAGCCAACCATCTATATGAGCTGGCCAGGATGGTTAGAAGCTAGGAGAAGAGGGATGGGAGCAATTCCATCTGAACTGGCACACAATTCATGGCTCCAGGAAATCCATGGATCGGCAAAACCTTCAAGGACAGTTTGCCAATTGAACAATATGGTTGTTCAGCAAAATTTGGGCTAGGAGAGCAACAAAAGGAAGCAAAAATATGCAGAAGCCTTTGGAATTTGCCCCAAACCTTCATTTTTCCTTGAAGCATTGCGGCAAGAGAACAAGGAGCTTCTAGAGAGAGAGGGAAGCTATTCATCATAATCCATTCAGATATAGAGCTCTGATTAAAATGCTTCACTCACTGAAGGTAACCACGATTTTGTTCATCAAATTATTAACATTTACAAAATAATATTTTTTTTAAAGGAACAATAGACAATAAGATTTAAATTCTGTTCCTTAGAAGAAAATATTCCTTTGGTGAAGTGTTAAAATCTGAAGGGATCCATGTATTATTAGAAGGTTCAAATTATTTTTAAGTGAGGGAAAGCCAAAGCTATGACCACTCAGTCGAGCTTCTAATGGAAGCTTCTTTGGGCCTGTTGCTGTGAGATTTACTACAGGTGCATGTGAAGGAGAACAGAATTCTTTATTGAATGTAAGATAAAAGAGGGAGACTGAAAGGAAGGGAATAACAAGCCAACACAAAATCCAGGAAACTCCCTCAGTCTGAAATGAATTTTACCAGAAACGGGAGCACCTCCTACGTATCTGAAGTCCTAAGTCAATTTTAGAGTATAAACAAGATCCACTTCTGTTCCTAGCTCAGCTAATTCCCTAGCACTAATCTTAGCACATGAAAAGGGAGAAAAGTCTGATAAAAGCTCTCCAAAATGGGAAACAAAAAGGCCTTTGGAAATGCCTGGCATTTAGACAGTCAAAAGTCTGAGCCAAAACTGTTAGTTTAGTTATTCAAAACAAAATGTTTGCATTTTCCTCAGAACAGGCATGTAATAGGGAGAATTCCTCTGACTCCACTGCGTGGGCAGACTCAGCAGAACGAAAAGCAGCCCAAGTGTATCTGTACTAAACAACACAGTGCTCTTCCAGAGCCACCCACATCACCCTGCTTCTCCACCTTGCTTAATATAGATCAGGCTTTTGACAATTTTACATTTATTGCACAGCACAGCTATTTCCCTACGTAAAGTAACAGGGGAATCATGCTAATGAATCCAGTACTATTTCTAGAGCACAGTATTCTTATAGAAATTACAGTTTAGGATGATTATAAACTCATCTTTGCAGTGGTGGGGGACACCTTGACGTTCTGGAAGAAGTTAATAACATATTTATCACAAACCCACACTGGTATTACTACAAGCTCTTGGTTCAAACTGTAAGCAAGACTATAGTTAGGGTTTTTCAAATACTTCTTCATTCCCTACTCTTTTTGGGTTTTTTTCAGATTATGCAGAGGAGAAAACAGATATAAAGGCAGTGAACAGTTTAAGACCTACACTTCACATTTAATTATTTTAAAAATATTTTTTAATTATCTGCTGACAGTTCACTCTTGAAAATACAACTAAAAGGAGATGCCATTTTAACTGTGGCAAGATCAGCTGGAGCCCCGGTGCTGACGTGCGCTTCCGAAGGACACAGCTCCCTGACAGCAGCAGCAGGAAGCACAGCTCTGCTGTCCCTCCCAGGCTCTGAGGGAGTGATTCCCTGGCCCTGGGGACACACATACCTCTCCTCCTATGCTCAGCAGCCCAGGTGCATCCAGCTTCCGTTTCTTGCGGGGCCCGATGGCCGCCAGGGCCGTGAGGTTGGCGTCCCTCTGCCTCATCTGGGCAAGCTCCTGCTGCTGCATCTGTCACACAGGGAAAGAGATCTCTTTAGTTTTTATTCTCTTGCCATATCCAAAAGTTATCTTCAGACCTGCAAGCATGAGGTAGAAGTCACACATGAGCAATCCCTGAGAGCATTTTACTGCTCCCAGTACTATTTTAGCAGCCTGGCCATAGAGGAATAATGAAGATACTGAAGTTCTTGTGACTTTTCACAGGATTTCTGCTTCCAAATACATCAACTGTTTCAAAAATCACCATCCTTTTCATTAAAAACTGCCTTAGCAAGTACTATATATTAACTAAACATCTCCAGTTTAAGACTGATATGAAGAATGTAAATACCAATTCAAATCTTTTAAAAACCTCATTTTTTATTTTATATTTTGAATATTCCAAACATACTTTGTTTTCTTTAAAAAAATCTAAATTAACAAAATATCTCTATCTAAATGCTAGCCAAAGGTAATGCCAACACAAAAACTTTACAAACTGAACTTACAAGTGACTTCTGGGCTTAGGCTTTAGGTAAGAATACATTTGACTAGTTTGAAGCAGCTGCCAGCTGCATTATGTAACAATATAGCACAATACAGAAAACAGGAGAAAATGCTCTGGCCAGCAGAGAGATAAGATGGCATAGTCACTATAAATTGTATAATTCTTTCAGAACGGTGTCATATTCCCAGGAACACTAATATTTTAATAAATATTCTAGTCAATATCACACAAGAACAATTGATTAGGCAATACAGTGTATTATTTTAATTAAATAAAAGCATTCATAGCTCTTAGCAATAATTCTTACTAATCTCAAAACTTTGGGTTTGCAAAACTTATCAGTCAACTGAGAGGAGGTGTTTGCTTTCTAATCCCACTGATGTCACTCTGTTCCTGCTTCAGCAGCAGTGCACAGAACAACACCTGGAGAAATTCAGTGGTGGTAATAAAAACATTGTCCGATACAGGCACAATTCTTCATTAAAATGAAACTGAACTGACAAGCAGAGATAGAGGTGTCTCAGCCATTACTACACATGATGTGCACATATAGTCAGGGCCTGAACTATCCCAACCAACGTTAAAAGGAAAGGAGGTTTAACAAAGAAGTGCCAGTGTGGAGTCTCTTCTCCATCCACCTCTGCCCAGAAAAAGCAGATCCACCTCATGCACTCTTTAGTGCAGTTTCAGATTAATTTGTTTAGCAGTCAATACACTTGTGACCCAGCACTGTCCCTGACCAGCTTTGCTCACAGGCTCACCAGGGAGTGTTTCAGGCTGCAGCTGCTGGTGCTGAGGCCCAGAGGCAGGGCAGGGTGGCAGGGGACCCAGAGAGCCCTGAGGGTGGCACCAAGGAGCCTGAGCCAGCAGCACCAGGCTGGGCACAGCACTCGGGCTGTGGCCTCAGCAGTGCCCAGCACAGAGGGGCAGGCACTGCCCCGGTCCTGCTGCCCACACTGCTGCTGACACAGCCCAGGTGCCATCGGTCTCCTGCCCCCCTGGGCACACTTTGGCTCACGCTCAGCCACTGCCAACCACCACTGGCACTTGCCCATCTTTGTCCATGGGGTGGACACTGGGACCAAGGGCAGCCTCAGCAACTTGGTGACTGCCCCGAGCTGGAACTGGGAAAGTTCAGCCTGGAGAACAGAAGGCCCAAGGAAGCCCTCATTGTGGTTTTCCAGTGCCTGAAGAGAGCTGACAAGAAAGACAGAGAAGGACTTCGGACAAGGGCCGGGAGTGACAGGACGTGAGGGAATGGCTTCAAACTGAAAGAGTGTGGATTTGGATCAGATACAAGGAAAAATCCTTCCCTGGCAGGGTGCTGAGTTCCTGGCACAGGCTGCCCAGAAAAGCTATGGCTGCCCCACCCCTGGGAGTGTCCAAGGCTGGACAGGGCTTGGAGCAACCTGGGACAGCAGAAGATGTCTCTGGTTGGCAAGGAGTCAACAAGATGATCTCGAAGATCCCTTCCAAACCAAACCCTTCTATATTTTCACATTCTTCAGAAAATTGAATTCAGCCATTTAGAGTTTGAATCCCCATTTTTCACACTTTTATGCTATATACTTTGCAAGCACAGTTATTATCATAACTCTAGTATAACATTATCTAGAAATACGTATCTCATCTACAGGGTAAAAGAATTTCCTAAATACAAAAAAGAAATGTAGAAAGATATCTAAATAATAGTGCAAAGGTCTATACATACTTCTCTTTGCCAACTCATATTAGGTTTTTAGCTCAAATATCTTTGGCTCTCTTCCAGATTAAATGCCAGTTAGACAGAGCTGCCCGCTTACCCTTTCAAGGTAGATAGCAACAGTGGTGAGCTCTAATCATTTACAAAGGTCATGATCGGAAGCTAGCCCGTAAGCAGTCATTTAAAATTCGATTGATCCCTATTTGTAGTCAGGGAAAGAAAATGGACATTTCACCTGTATTGTAATTATGAGGCTTCAAGGCAACTGTAAATAGATGTGCAAATCCAGATACTGGCAAATACCTTAGAGAAGAAATTATTACTATAGTATAACATATATCCAGGAAAGGTTGAAGATAAAACTGCATATAAAAAAAGATCAATCATCTTTTTGCTAATTTGCCTTGCTTGCCAGCCTACAAGGGTTATCACAATTATCAGAAGTCTGATGAATATTTAAGCAAGGGCCAACTGGCTTAGAGTGATCTCAGACGAAGTTGTCAAGCTTTGCAGAATAAGAAATTTTGCACTGGAGTAAGTATTCGTTTCCTGGGAGGTGCAGGTCAGAAATGCAGTCTGATAGATAACTGGTATCATGCAAAGGTTATATGAATATTGTATCAGTATCTTATCCAAATTCACCATTTGCAAACCCACAGGAAGCTAATACTTGGCTCTCTGTGCTACGTGTACTACACTATACCCTGGCTGTTTCCATGTGGAATATCAGCATATAGTTCCTCTTGTTGGTTTTTTTTGCATATGTAAATTGTAAAGCAAAACATGCCATTTCTCTAAATATCCTGTAGTGGGATAAACCTTGCCCTCACTTTGAAACCTGCAAACTGGTGCTGTTTTACCAAGAAAATATGTAACAGCTTCAAGAGTCTGCAGAAAGGTTTGCACTCATCTATTCCTTAGGTTCTTTGTCCTTTCTTTTTTAATCAGTGAGAAAAACTAAAGATGGTTCTTGATATCATAATACTAATTTTGACAAATGCACAAGATTTTCCACTACCTATAACTCATCACCTGCCAGGACACCTGGCTCAACAGACAGAGCAAAGGAGCTGGGCTCTGTTCTACCCACACTGGGTGAATACTGGTAAGACTTGGTTCTTCACCTCCCTGTGCCTCTCATCCCACATCACCCAGCCTGTCTGTGTATGCTATAGGTTCTCCAGATGAAGATCCTCCTCCACTGTGTGCCTCACTTATCATCAAGCCCCACTGGGCTGAATAGGCATTACTTTAATACAAATAAGGAATATGCTGCCAGGTAGAGAAGATCCAGACAAAAACACAATACAGTTTCTGATACTGGTTTAACAGCACACACTGTGGTAAACTACAGCAGGAAAGAATAACCTTATGTAACCTTCATGAATGCTGATCAAAAAATTTCTAATACATCAAACTCGTCATCAGTGAGATCACAGTGTCCTGATGTTTTATAACATGGCAGCTGAAGTGCTGAAAATACTTAAATACTGTATTGCACAAATTCTCAACAATCTTTTATAAATTATCACTGGTGGTTTTTTAGGTTTTCTTTAAAGCTCATCTGAAAGCAGAGAATCATAAAATTACATTTAAAAATAATCAGAAGAGTTATGATCCTGACACTGGTTCCCAACAGAGGCCTTCATCTTGCAGAGGTCAGTGTATTCCAGCTGACAGAGAGCATCTCTGCACACTATTAACCATGAATCTGCTTACAAGAAAACATCTTTGCAGTTTATGGAGATACTTACTAGCAAGACATTTGGCCAGACCTTATTTAACATCCCAGACCACCCCTTAACACCCCACCATTGTTGGCTTCTCCATACCCCTGTTCCAACTTTATCTGCTTCCCAAGTCACATATTTCAGTTTTTTCATAGCCTACATCAAATTACCTGCACCAGTCTCTTTCCTACCCATCATCTGCCCTCTGAATTCTCAGCACTAAGAATAACATGAATTGATTATCACCATCTTCAGTGTTCTGAAATTATTCTTAGAAATACCTGTAAAACTAAAGCTACTTAAACATTTTACTTTACTTGATCAATTATATTTTCAAGTTAACAAAGCAGCCTGTTATTACAATACAATTTATCTTCTAACTAAGCCAGTTACTAATTTCTGGATATTTAAACAAATGAAGCACCTGTTACCATCTGTACATCCTGATAAAATAATTTCCTGTTACTTAACATGATTTACCAGAAATTAATCTAACTCACTACATCAACCAACAAGATGCAATCGTTTGATAGTTGCATTCATTCACACTCTCATTTTCATATTGGGCTGCTGATGCAGAATCTTTCCTTAACTTGCTTTTATCACAAATAATATGGATATACTTATCAATAGCATATTACAATTTTTGCCCTCTAGGAAGAAAGCAATGCTTCAATTCAGAACCACACTCATTAACAACAATTAACTTCTTTGAAAGTGAAAACATTTATCTAAAACACAAATATTCCAATATATTATACAAGAAAAATGCTTACAAATTAGATACTGTTCCTTGCTCCTTATCAAATCCAATGTATTTTTAGCATGCCATTTAATTACTGAGAGGTCTCTCATTTGATGAAAAGCACACCATAAGAGCAAAGCATTATTTTGAACAATGAAATTTTCTTGTGATGGTGGCAGAGCATTAAAACCACAGCTAACCACAGAAGTTCTAAAATTTTAGTTTGTTTTCTGTAGATCATTATTTGTTATGATACATTTAGGTATTTAAGAAAGAAGTGCCACAAGCCATATGCCACAAGGAAGACAGCCATATGTCTATGTGAAGTATCAACACTAGATCTTAAAAGCTAGGTTTAGTAATTTCCAAAAACCAAGAATGCACTTATTTGTCAGGCAAAAGCCAGGCAAACAGAAGGGAGCTTTGTCTAAAGCAGAGATGTAGATAAAATATGGGTATGAGCTGTAGCTGCTAAGGACTGAGAGAAATTTCCTTCCATGTGATCACAAAGTAAGAGGACAGCTGGAACTCTTAAAAATTCTAGTCTACATATAAATACCTTCAAAAATTAAAGGGATAAGAGAGAATAGGATCACATGAGAGAGAGAAAGGTCAAGGAGGTGTTTCTGTGCCTGCAGGCAGAATTCAGGGATGTTTTTTGGCCTAGAAGGAAAATAACCCAGTGACAGAGACACAGAGATGACTGTGAAGATAAACAAGAAGAAAGAGCTTAAGGAAGTACTCATGTATGTTTAAATACTGCCAGTACAGAATTTGAAAAAGGAATAGAAGTAAGTTCTAAAAGTAAGTTTCTGTAAGTCACAGAGCCAATTCAGCCCACCAGGATCTACATTTTATCTACTTACAATTCCCAACTTAGTTCAGAACTACCACCTAAGAAGAAACAAGAGGAGGCTCCCAGCCCCACAGAAGCTATAAATATCAATGGCATTCATGGGTGAAGACAGGCAGCAGTGAACCCCGAGCAGGAAGCTGGCAACGGCGGGTGCTAAATGACAGAAATGTTTGATGAAAGCAAGATCATATAAACAATGATTTAAGCATTGATTTCTAGCCAATAGGCATCAATGGAAATCCCTCCTAATTCTGTTTGAGATGGATGGCTTAATTCCTGATAACAGGGTCATATGCTGAGAAAAACTTGTCTTAATTGATGGTTCTGTAACATGTATCTATCAGTCTCGGACAGTGATTACACCCCCTGGAAAAACATCTTTTCTGCTGAGGAGTGCCTGAAATGCAGAACCATTACACATGTCCTAAGATGCCCACAACAGAAGGTGCAATTAAAAATGAAACTCATTAAAAATGCTGGCAGGAACGTCAAGAAGTGCAGGACAATGATCAAGAAGGATGGGTGCCTCAGTGAGTTTCAGGGAGCCCTGCAAAGCAGCTCGTGTGTGCAGCAGGCCCGTGCTGTCCTCCAGCCCCGCTCAGGAGCTGAAATCTCTCAGGGTGAGCACAGCTCCACTGCCTGGTAAGGAACTGCTCCAAGTCCTGAAGTGTACAACAGGCACTGCAAAAATGCCATACCAGAGAGGTTTCACCTGTGTAATAGCAAGTCATACACCAAACACATTCCATGAGGCTTTTAAACATTCACAGTTCTGACAAATTGTATCCAATTTTTTTCAGTGCAAAGCTGGATGCTGCTCCTGCACAAGTGTTCTCCCACAAGTCAGTAAAAGCTCCAGCTGTCCCTTGCAAAGGCTGCACATCTATCTGAACCAGATCAAGATTTTTCTTTACTGTGAAAGGTGTTTTTCTGTTGGGTTTTGGTGGGGGGAGTTTCTTCTTTTTTTCTTACCCACACACTTTTAACAGCGGTTGAAAATTATTGCATAGCGTTAGGAAAAAAATCACCGTGGGCAAAGACCAAGCTGGGAAGGTTTCAGCCTCAAGATGACTGTTTCTCAAAATAATGAGCATCTGAACACAGTTCTGGAATCTTAACTGGGGTTTTGGACCAAGCATCTTTACTACAAGAGACATTTCTGTTTATTACATCTAATTTCATTATGTTTTACAAGTTTACTCAAATTTTGCATTTAAATGTGCAGTATTACTTTCAAGACAATGTGTCAAACTCTGATACAGAAAATGCCAGGTGTATAGTGCCTTTCAATTTTATTTTTCCCTGAAATAAAAAGCCTTAATTGTAATTTTCCCCAGTCTTAAATGGGGATTTTTAAAACAATTATCCTTATATCTACAATTTTATCCCCTNTAATTCATAAAAAATCAAAAGCATGAAGAATTTGAGATTTGATTTTAAACTCTTGCAATTTTTTAACATACCGGGTTGC
The DNA here is from genome assembly GCA_013399915.1 of Illadopsis cleaveri. NCBI lineage: Eukaryota > Metazoa > Chordata > Aves > Passeriformes > Timaliidae > Illadopsis > Illadopsis cleaveri. The sequence goes on along the minus strand of VXBB01018248.1, from coordinate 224,169 downwards.
ATTTTTTGATTTTCCAAATACAATGCTCTATTATTTATTTATTAACTTAAACCCATTTATTTCTGCAACAGTCCAACCATTTCTTAAGGTACATATTCCTATCTAGAGTAACACAGGGTATAATAAATACTTAAGGAAGATATCCCTCAAACACCTCTGAAAGAACAATGGATTTTTTGTCCTTCCAGTAACTTTAATCATTACATTCCTTCACTCCTCAGAATCTGTTGTTTGATTTCCAGTACAATTTCTCTTCTTTTGGTCATAATATTCTTCAATTTATCTGCAGTAGCACCAGTTCCAGGCTGTCCTATGCTAAGCTGGAGACACATCTGTTTTAAACCTTTGTATTTGTTAGGTCCTGTAATGGTGTGTGGCAGATTTGCCAAACCAAATGTGAGCAAAGCCCATTTGAGCAAAGGGTTTCTGAGGCACAGACAACTGGGCAGGGTCAGCATCACTAGAGCTGGCAACTTACTGGAATGTCAGTAACTTATACGTTGGGAGATCAGAAAAAAACTCTGAAAAGAAATTCCCTAAGATCTGTTCTTTAGTTATTATCAGTCTTAATCAAGTATGGACAATCACAAATCTTCTATCTTCTGAAGCTGTTCCTCAAAGGACACCAGACAGGATCAGTATGACTGGGAAGACCACGAGTCAAAGAGCTCAATGGTTTCCTCAGGGGCTGCTCAGTTCAGGAACACCCTCACTCCCAGGGCCTGGAGAGAAAGATGGGATAAGGTATTTTCCTGGGCCCTTTGCTCATCTAAGTGGGGGTTTACTATCCTCCTCAGATTTCCAGGATCTTCTCCTTTCCCCTGTGTGAGGACTCAAAGGGATGTTTTCATCAAGATCAGGGAATACAGAACACAGTGAAAGGCTGTGTGGAGGTCAGTCAAGTCTAGAGTTACAGACTGAAATAATAAGAGCAGGAAACCTGTTGAGTTGTGCCTTTGGGACAACTGACAGAAACACTGGCATATGGGAGGATACTTAACAAAGAGTTTGCTTTTTTAAAAAATAGGAGTGCAAGCAGTAACTCCCAAAGGCTGTGCTGCCCTCTGTAACACAGTGCTCAATGTTGGACTAAAACGCGAACCAACTGCTCTGCCTTTCACATGGTGAAATCCAGTAAACTTTTCTGAAAAAAACCTTTAAAGACTCTTCCATTGTGTCTGAGCAATACAACAGCTATTTGGATGGTGAGAACTGTCCATGGCTGCTGCAACTTTGTGTTAGTGCTAGGGGAGTCTGATCAGGAATTTTATCTGCACCATCTTCCCTGTGCATCAGGAGTTTCAAGCAGATCACGACCTTTTGTTACTTTCATTTCTGTTCATCTCTGGCACATGCTTGAAATCTGAATCAATTAAAAACCAGTACATCAGAACTGCACCACGAAGATGGAGGAAGTTCTTGGCTAGTCTGTCAATGGGGCCAACTGAAAGCTGAGGCACACAGGAAGATCTCATCCTCCTGGAAGTGAAGAGTGACAGTATTTCATACCGTAAAATCTCATGTCAGCCTGAAGCATTTTCCCCATTTTTTTCCAAATAAGTATTTCTGTCTTTTTCGTAAAATTTCTCTGGCTATATGCCATTAGCACAAAACTTAAGAATAGCAGAAATTTTAAGTGGATTTAAAATAGTAGTTAATCAGAAATTCTAGTAAGAGGCTTTATTAACTAGATTATTCCAAAAGAAAATGCCCAGATTTTGGTACCAGTCCTCTAGCACTCTTATGGGAAATCTGCATCTTGAAACTGCCAGCCTCATTTGAGGAAATGAGGCAAATGCAGCAATCTACTAAAAATCATTTGGCTGTAATAAGTAATTTTAATCAAATAGTTAGAGAGAATGGCATTGGAGTTAATGTCTGAAGTGTCATAAACAGATGGGAAATGTGCAGCGTAGCGACTGGTTGTGCACTTTTAACGCAATATCCTCTTCTGCAGCCTGGATCGTGGTTTGATCAAGTCTAAGTGACATGACAAAAACAAATTTAATTTATTCTGAAACTATACTCAACTAAAGAATACACAATACAGCAAGTATGCTACTCTGCTGGGAAGTGAGGTTTGAGGCACAGCAAAACACCGGGAACAAAAATAGCCACACGCCCACCACCTTCTTCCCCTTAAAAGTTGTGGGGGTAGTGCTGGGGGTTCACTTGTAAAATGGAACTTCCACTGGGGATGCAAAACAAGCTGGAATTTAAATAATCTACATCTTTTCTATTTTAGGTTTAACTCTAGCAAACCCGCTACTGCTCATTTGTGCTGCAGATCAAGGGAACAACGCACCACAGTGTGGGGACAAAATATTTCAAGCAATTTCTCAGACACTGACAAGTAGTAAATTAGGGAATCTTGTAAGTACAATACAGTAGTCATCCCCTTCTATTGATCACATATAATTTACATCTTACAAAGATGTGAAATCTTGCATTCTCACTCCACAAGGAAAATCTCAATGATTTATTCATTTCAAATAAAAAATAGAAGGTAGATGAGAAGAATTACTTCACAGGCTGTAGCTTTCTCAGGGCACTAGTGCTAGGCTCTTCTTTCGCACTGCCCGAAGGGCCTTTGTGTGCAAGTCCCTCTAATTAACAAGGTGAATCATGCAGCAGTTCCCTAATTAGTGAACATGACAAGCCAATGGAAACAAGCAGACAGACCTGGCGTACAGATATGGTCAACAAAAGGCACAGCAATACACCATTAAAAAATGCCTATTTCATGTAAATAAAATAGCAAGAGAACTAGCATAATACTTAATTTTCCTTTTCATGTTTTATGCTTATTCCTCATTTATTGCAGATATAAATAACGACACGATAAATCAAGGTTTCCAACTGCAAGTCACACCACCTCTCCAAAATCAAAGACTACTTATCCTACGTGAATAAGCATCTGCTTAAGGGGCATTATTTGTTTTCTCTCTTGTTTTTCTGCTTTGAAGAACTGCAGTTACATTAAGCTTAGGACTTTAAGAATCTCTTAATTAATTCTATTCAAAATTATTTTTTCTTGAAACTCTTTTTCACCAATAAATGAAAGGAGTGCAATAGTTGCACTATTATTTCAGTATAAAAAATGCCTACATTCCCAACATGTCATAATTTCTACCTTTTCTATGAGAATAAATAATACAAGTGAATAATCAAAGAATCAGATTTGCATTAGAAAGGAAATGAGATGATCTAAACTGTACCTCCTTACCTTCCTCTTTCCAAATAAAATATTTTTAATCTTTCACTCTTCCTTCTGCTTTTCCTAAAAACACTCATCCCATCTCCAAAACGAGAGGGTTAATTGATTTTCAGTTTATTGTATATTGAACCTTTGATTTAGATTTTTACAATCCTTCAGTATGTTACAAGTCTAAAATGTGTGTCACCACCAGCAGAATATAATTCTTCACAGAAAAACTCCACTGTGTTTTTTGCTCTCTATTCCTTGGCATATTATCATAAGTAAGGAGAACTATAGATTATATCCTCATTACAGGCTCCTCTTTCTTACAGTCTTGGGGGATAAAAATTCTGACTTTCCTCTCTGAATTGTAAGGGTAGAAAGGTAAAACTTCCTTATGTTGTAAAACTGACACTCAAAATACTAATGTCTAAAAAACCCACAATTTTCTGACCAGTGCAGTGTTAAAAATATGGGAATTAAAATACTGTCCACTGAGAAATAATTGTTCTACATGACCTGAAAGGTTGTTTTTTGGCTAGAAATTTGGAGAGTATTTAATGATGCTCCATTACAGAACTGATCAGCTGTTTCAAAGCAGTTTTAAATTCACAATAAACACTCTCAGAGATCACTGGAATCACTACTGTTTGCCATGTTCATTTTCCCCTTCTTGTCTGTGTGCACTTCCCAACTTGTCTCGGACCCCACCCAGCACAACCCTGCCTAGGACAGCTCCAGAGCCAGGCTGGAAGTATCCTCTTTTAACATCAAGGCACAATGGATAATCTGCTAACAACTGAACTCTGATCTGCCATATGCACGCAGGAAGGATTCAGCAAACAACCTGTCACAAACGCTTACTGTTCCACAGAGCAGCTCACAGAGCACTGGGCTCTGCACAGCAGAGCTGCACACCCAGCACATCCCCTGCACATCCCCTGCACACCCAGCTGCAACCAAATGGCAACTACTGCACAGGCAGCACACACTGCAGCCCGCTGCATTAAAAACCTCCACATTCTTATCTGCACCTGAAATAACAAAAACAGGGGATGAGAAATAGACACTAAACAGGCACACCCAGAAATCAATGTAAAATCACAAAATTTGATCAATTGCAATTGATTTTCAAATAAACTGCATACACAAACACAGGTTATGTTATATATATGATTGCAAAAGTATTTTGCATTTAAGCAAAAATGTTAGGTGCAGCTGATAACAATAAATCCTAATTGTCCACAGGATTTGTTATGAGATTATATCTATTACCACAGGAACAAATTCTGTTTGTTTTGAGTATCACTACTGATGTCAATAGTTATTCCAGTGTTACAGTGGTGTGGCAAAAGAATTCAGTTATAACATCTAAATGTAAGAGACACATTTAAAAAGTGACAGGAGCAAAAATGCACTCAGAGGTACACAGGGCAAAAATAAAAATCTTCAACACAAAACAGTCAGATCATTCTCATACTTGCTACATAGCCTACCACATGTCCTCAGCATTCCTGAATGCTGCCATGCCTGCTAAGGCAGACATTTCCTTACCCATTGGATTTAGGACATTTGTTTTTCAAATTTCAGTACTTCCCAGAAATTATTTCTCCACATAGCTAGCTGGACAGATGAACTTTTTTTTTAACTGAGGAATTATTTTTAAAGCCTCAGTTAAGATTACCTGAGGATATTTATGAAATGTACACTTGTGATTTTTTTCTTTTGTATAGCTGAGCAGATCACAGAAATCACCATATATTGCAATGTTAACAGAAGATTTCATTGACAAATTTAATATATTCATTTTAGATAACATAACAATGTACAAGGTAATTAAATATTTTAGTAGCTCTCTGTCCAAATCATCAAATAAATAGAGAGCAGAACACTGTCCCATATTTCTGAAACCCAGCACCTTGTGCTGAGCACCATGACTGCACACAAAACACACAGAGGTTTAGTTCAATAGTTAAGCATATTTTATCTACATGTAAATTACCAGATTAAACCTTGACAAAACTGGGATTTAAAAAACGGTCTCAGGAAACTTTCCCACTCCCTCATGGCCTCAAGTTACCTTTCTCCTCTGCTAAAATTGAGAGTATTGTTTGATTTTTGCACCTTAAAATAAGGTACAAGTTTTCAATCTGAGACCCAATTACAGAAGCTCATAAGGTGAGCTAATGGAGCTTCATATTCTTCAGGTGTTTCCATGCAACCTGAAGGTCTGTATCTCTCTGTCTTTCAGTCACCAAGATCACTGAAAAGGTAAAAACAGCAAAAAGATGCAAACAAGACATTTCTTAGAGGGAGGAAAAAATCATCCCATACTTTTGTTTTCTGACACACCTTAGTACACAAGAGATTCCTGAACATACTACTTAAGAAGGAAAGACTAGCAAATGCTGATGACAGACCATTATTAAAAGACAGAACAGTTTTGCCAAATACTGAATTTACTGTTCCTCAAAACAGGAAGATGGAAGTAGTTGACTTAATTAACCAGCAGCATATGCAGTGAAGTAATGATGTGTATTCAATAACCTTCCCAATCATTACCTGTCACACTAAGGCAGGGCAGATATCCTGGATATTCTGCAGGTACCCCCTGAGAGAAGCCCATCTCACCTGTCCAGAGGTGGGACGTGGCCACTACAGCCACCAACTGCTGGGCTGCCCTAAGACTACTCTGTGAAAACACAGATCACACTTCCCTAGAATTTAAACACAGTTTTTGAAAATAAATAGACAAAAATTTTTCTGTTTCTCATAAAAACATGCTCTCTTCTCACCAATTTCACCTCTAGTATGTGTCCAGTAGAGTGAACATTCTGCTCCTCTCCTGTTGTCCTGAACACAATTAACACCTGAGTTTAGCATTTATGCTTCATTTTCCCATTTAGTATTTTTGCCCCTTCCAAAAGTTTACGTAAATTATCTGACACGTTTGCCAGACATGAACTTTTCTGCCAGGACAGATTTTTTTTGTTACTATTTTTTTTTAATAGTAGACTTTCAAGCACCTCACCACATGAATATGACTTTTGGCCATTAAGAGAAATCTTCAGAATCTACATGGTGTTATTTCTGTTTCAAGAATATAAATGTCTGTTCTGGATATAAATACATTGTCTGCTTGTGCAGGGAAAGAACACAGCAGTATATGAGGCTTACTCTGTCCTTCATGGCTGTGCAGAGTCAATAAATTCATGAACTGTAATTGCATCACACTGGTTTTCAACTTGCTTCACTTCAACCCTACCTGACACTGAAACATCAGTTTTTAGGAAGCTGTAACACCTCAGCATATAGACACTCATCAGCACAAATGCATATAACATACCTTCCCATTCCAGGAAATCTAGAAGTTAACCACCAATTCAGCAGCAATTTGTAATACTAAATGAAAACAAAACTCTTACAAATCATTACTCAACTGCCCAATAACATTAAAAATACATTAATACTTTTCAAGTGTTTACATTTTAGAGAGAATCATTTAACCTTTAACAAACATATTTGAGAGGAAAACAGTCTATATTGTAAATGACAATAAGAAATTTTATTTATTTAAAAGATCACTACTACTACTACTGCAAGGTAACTGCTTTTTCAGGGTATGTTGAGCAGTATCTCAATATTCAGCTGAGATGATGTAGCTACTCTTTCACAGGCTGACACAGTATTTTTTAACAAGACTAAACTAAAAATAGGAAATAGATGCTAACACACCTTTCATGACCCCTGCATGTAACTGCCCAGCCACCTAGCTTGTAGTTTAGAGGAGAGTTGCATAAAATCTAGCTACAGTCAGAAATGTTGAGTGTTTAGTTAACCAAAATAGACACTTTTTACCCTACTGTTAATGGTATTAAATATTCTCAAAAATGGGCTGGCAAGGAAGTTTTAAATTACTCTGTTTAAAATTTTACTACTTCATTTCAACTTTTGCTTTAACTGTGCTCCCATGGACTTTTTCATCTTCCACCACCAGGTTAGAAACAGATTCCAGATTTTCTGAAAAGCAGTGCGCTCTGTGAAACATATCCATTCCAAACGAGGTGCTGCCCTTGTGAGAGGAACATGTGAACACCCACCCGGACTGCAGCCGGGAGGGGACTGTGGGGAGCAGGGGCAGCTCTGTGTGTGGGGCTTGGACAAAGAGGAGATTGGGATGGGATGAGATGGGATTGGATTGGGATGTGCAGCCCCAGCCGGGCAGGGACACGCAGAGCCGGGCTCTCCGCCTCGGTCCCCTCGGGGCAGCGCATGTGACGCGAGCGCCCGGAGGATCTGGGGGCAGATGAAAGCTGGCAGCTGTGGCTGCCTCGGGCGCTCGAGGCTGCCAAACAGGGCTTACAAACACGTTAGCTCAGCAGCAGAATTAAAGCCCTCATTCAGGTTTGTTTTGGAGCAAGAAACCAATGCGCACAGAGGGGATGGGGGAAAATTTGCCCTGCAGGCTTGAGCCTAAATACACCTTGACCTCCCCCCTGCAAGCTGCTACAGAGCAGAGCCGGCTTGGCTAAGGGATCAAATCATCTAAATAATAATTTATGTTGTTGTCCAAGCAACCTCCTCAGTTTCTGACAAGCAGACACAGCTGACATTTGCTGCCCTCTACTTATTAAACAGGCAATCATATTCTAAAGTGCTGTTATTCAGCCAAATTAGCATGAAAGTAAATCTGTTGCAGTGTTCAGAAAAACAGTTATGTGATTTTTCCACATTCACAGCTTGCTCCAAACATTTTTTTTTCTTTTTCCCCCCTGTCTATGCCAGTGTGATAAATTGTTCTTAACAAGGTTGTTTCTACCTGAGGAAGATCCATATTTAGACAGAACACCACTGAAGCAAAAGGAGAACTGGAAATTCAGTCTTGGCGTCTCCCTTGTACAAACTGATCTGGTGTATGGATATGGATATATATATACACACACACACAGTGTGTGTGTTTATATTTAAATATTTAAATAGATTTTTTAAATATTAAAGAATTCTTTCAGAAAAGGAAGTACCATTGCATGCATTCCTTGCTGCTTCTTCTGGAACCTCTGGATGCAATTGTCAGTACTCAGGACAGGCAAACTCAAACCACCCTTATCACAAATCTTACATGCCAAACATGGAAAAGAATAGCTGCCTTATCTCTCCACCAAGATTGGTGGTACAGGCATCCAAAAGGGATTAGAAACAGGGGGCTGCCATCCTCTACTTGTTCAAAAAGCAGTAGCACTGGTTATTCCTACAGACATGACAGGAAAACTATAGGAAGGAAAACTACAGGAGATCTGAAGGTCTGAAAATTCTACTGTTACCACCTTCAAAAAATCCATTTCACATGAGGAAGTTCCTGCTGGAGTATTTTGGTGAAATTCAGAAAACCAAAGTCACCTTCCACTTCAGAAATTCTTTGCAAAAAGATTTTACCATTCTAAATCCAAGTTCTGGAAATTCCCATTTAGGTAGGCCTGGTGCTGTATAATGAGAGGCTACTTATTTCAACAGCCTCGTGTTGTGTTAGGCAGGACTCCATCAGGGTGTGCTCTGGAAGGTGATGGAGACAACAGGGATGGCTTTCTTCTTCCCTACCACTTTTTTGCTTTGAAAAAATGAATCAGGTAGAGCAGACTTTGTAACAGGTATTGCTCTTCTGGAACTGTTCAAACACAATCCAAATATATTTCACACCAGAACTAAACTCTGTTTTGAAAATGAGTCTTGAGTCTTCCTCACTAGTTTTACTTGAAAATTAAGAGTACACAGTTACTTACAATTTTGTTAGGAAACCTGAGAAAACAAGAAATAATCACAAAAAGAAAAGCCAACTTTTAAAGGTGTATACAACTCTTAGTTGTTTCATGCCCCCCCCTTCTCAGAGCACTAAATGGGAACCCTTTTGGTAGCAAAGTAAGAAAATCACTGTATTTCATTGGCTATGAACAGCTGCTAAAGCCTCAAACAGCAGATTGCACCAGGACAAATACACTTGTCATACAAAATCTAAGGAAATTACATTGCTGTTGGGTTAATTTGAAGATTGATACCTTTCAAATACTCAGTGAGACATCAGCTAAACAAGGAACAATGCTTGACTAGATATTGCTTTCTTGTTTCTTTTTCTTGTCACACCCACAGAACCCCAGAATGGTTTGGCTTGGAAGGGAACTTGGAGATCCTCTCATTCAATGGGCAGACACCTTCCACTGTCCCAGGCTGCTCCAAACCCCAGTGTCCAACCTGGCCTGGGGCACTGCCAGGGATCCAGGGGCAGCCACAGCTGCTCTGGGCACCCTGTGCCAGGGCCTGCCCACCCTCACAGGGGAGTTTTTTACTAATATCTAATCTAAACCTACTCTCTGTCAGTGTGAAGCCATTGCCCCTTGTCCTGTCAATCCAGGCTCTTGTAAATAGTTTCTCTCCATCTTTCCTGTCAGCTCCTCCAGGTACTGGAAGGTCACAATCAGGTCACCCTGAAGCTTCTCTTCTCCAGGCTGAAAAATCCATGCTCACCATCCCATTTTGTTTTGCATAATCCCCTGCTCTCCAAGCTATGCAACCTCATTTTTGCTGCTTATAAACACCTCCCATACAAAGCCTCACAGAGCTGACAGGACCTTTGTGAGGAACAAAACATGGATGCAGTACATGGATCCTTCTCACACAAGGTACTCATATTGGTGTAAACCAAGTTCTAAGAATTTGTTTTCTAGGTAGCAAGTATAAACAAAGATACAGGAGTATTCTTACTTTATACTATAAAGATGGTGGTATAAAAAGAGATTGTTACTTAGGAACAGTTGTGTATTTAGCTCCTCTGTCAGTAAAACAGCATTTCCCTTTAAGAATGCTAAATCCAACAGTTTTCATCAGTCATGAAAAATAAGCATTCATGTTAACTAAACAAGAGCTGGGCAGTATGTGTATGCTGGAATAATGCATCACTACAGAATGTCACCAACCTGATTTCGTAGGAGAGAATTACTATGTTGGACAGCATTGGGTTTAATTTAGATTTCTGGTAGACTAACATGGGACACTTGGGTCAAGCTTGGGTTAGAAGAAAGAAAAAAAATACCCAGCCCTTGACTCAGCTCTAATTAATACACATTTTACCTAAGCAGGAATAAATAATTTGACTCAGCCGGGAGATATCACGGCCATTTCTCTGATCCCCTGGCATTTTGCTTCCAATTATCCACATTCTGACTCTGTACAGCAAAGGTGACACCACACTTCAGCCAGAGAACTTGCCACAACTTCTGCTCTAAGCCCAGGGTGGAATTGTCATCATCTTCAATTTTACCAAGAGATACACAACAAGATCTGCTGAACAGTAAGATTGTTATTGACCAAAGTTCTTCAGGACTTGTAGAATTCATCACAGGGCAGCACCTCATCCTTGGAAACACAGCAAGACCCATATGTAATAAACTTATTATTGGTTACAGATTATCTTGTTTTCCCAGCACCATTTGCATGTGCAAACGTAATGCCATTCCTCTCTTGTCCTTGCTTTTGAGTTCTATAAACAAATTCAGACATCAGAATTCGGGACTGTTACCATAATATACCTGTACATCTAAAGTAATATCTGATAAAAGGAAAAAAAAAAACACAACTAAGCAGAAAACTAGATAATGCAGCAGGACTTCCAGGAGAGTATTTTGACTGGTGAGACAGGACCACTCCTCTCTCAGGTGCAAGTTTAGTACTAATATTTGAGGTCATTGCAACCACTTTGTAACTTCAGAAAAATCTTGTACTCTGAAGCCACATCCGGGGCAGCATTGCAGGAGCCTAAACCAGACAGGAATGGTCAAAGCAATTTTCTGGGTACAAACAACAGACCTGTGGTCCAGGGAAAGTATTAAAAAAGTGACTGTTATCTGACTTTCTACATGTATTGACAAAAAGCTTACATTCCTTCTCATCACAGCTGTAGCATTGGTAACCTGATGCAGTAAACTATTCATGAAATAGTTATTTCACTGTTCTGAGGAATCAGTGTTGCCTAAACACTGCTTCATCATTACTTCAGGTATCACATTCATAGCTTTTCCTTCTTTCCACCTACTGACACTCAGACGGCTTAGAGAGCTACATGGAAATTTAATTTAAATTAATTCCTGTTCAAGTGCCCCATTTCTCAGTGGACTGTGTTATAAGAAACCAATTTAAGAAAAGATTGTTGCTTTTGAATCAATATTTTTATGTCAGGCATGATAAAATAGCAAAGTTACTTAGACTTCTCATCACTGAGACACTGCTTTAGGAGTACAATCTTTAAGGACTTTAGCTTTGCTGTAAAGGTGAATAAATGAATTTGCCAAATGAAACAAAATCCTTTTCATTTTCTTTTCATTTTCAGTAATTATGATAACTGCAGTAAACTATCATTTAAATATTTTAAAAGAAACCACTCCTACTGAGTTGATACATAAATATTAGCGTGGTGATAAGAACTTTAGTGTTAAACTGTTGTAGTCACTAAGTAAAGGATGCTGGAGTTCCAGTAATTCTGCTACAAGTTAAGTTCTGGGGAATTGAAACCTCTTAGGCAATGTTAGAACCACATAACATATACCATATACATCACAGGATATACATATTTCATTATTTTGAAGAAAGATTTCTAGAAGAAGCTATAGGATCCTATCTGCTAACAGTCTATATATTTTATTGCATGTAACTCAAAAAAGGATACAAGTCAAAGTCTAAATCTCAGCCCAGCAAGGCTCTTGCTCCAGAGGACACAAGGCCAGTGGTTCCCACACTGTGCTGCCCTTCTGGGAGCACAGAAAAGCCTCTGTGTGCTCCTGCAGGAGCCCAGCACTCCCAGAGTTCCTGGCCAGGGGAACACGCCCCAACCCCTTCAATGACAAAGGACCTTCACCAGCCCAGCAGCTGGGCCAGCTCTGCTGACAGGGCACACAAAGGGCTCTCCTGTGTCCTCCCCAGCATCCCAGGGCTTCTGGGATGCATATCAACAGGTCAGAGACTTCCCTTGCATGGCTGATGAGCACATCTGAGAACAGATTCTGCTGGGTGTTATCTAACCTGATCTGGGGCCTGGATACATGCCCAGGCATTTATGGTGTCTGGTTTAAGGTTTCATTGTTATGCCATATTCTTGGTTGGTGATGACACAAAAATTTGAACCAAGTTTATCTTTCAGGATCAAGCTCAGCTACGTGACTTTAAATTAAAACGTTTTTTAGGCAACAGACCCTGATATGCAGAATACTCCTGACAGAAAGGATGTTGAGGATCTTACCCTCCCTGCCTTTCCTTTAAACCCTTTCTATCATTAATTACTAGGTGTTGACTCAGATATTCCTAATCTTGATCTATTCCTGCTATCAGTTACATGGCCTGTTTTATGTTCTATTTAATGAAACTTTTTAAGGAAATTAGAGAACTCATAATTTCTTTAATTTACATTTGTGACTTCCAGATTACATTAATCAGTGTATTTCCTAAAACTTGATTTAAAAAGCTTTAGTCATGCTTTGTTCACTGAAGCTTATCAGGGTTAGTTTAGCAAAACTTAAAGTTTCAGCGATTTTCTGATCACTCTTTAACAACAGCAGGCTCTGCAAAAACTTAACCACATGTTGGCTAAAATGGAAAATTCCACTTCTTATGATTAAACTCTGCTTACTATTAATTACAATAATTAATATAAAAGCTAATAAAAACCATTAATTAGAAAAAATAATTAGGAAAGTTAATATAATTTCCAACAGAACAGACACTGCTCACAAATGATGCTATTTCTTACCTTAAGTTGTACCAAGTCAGACATCTCAGGATTTGTTACAAACCAATGCAACAAGTAATAGCTGGAAAGCATCACTTTTCCCTGAAACAGTCTCAATGGAAAATATTTTCCAGTAGTTTATTAAATTGGTTTACCATTGAAACAATCACATGATGTCCACTGAAAAAAGGCTGCACCAACTTAGAAGTGTGACAGCAAATGCAGAGTTTTGAGGAATATAATCCTCCACAGGCACATTTTGCTACTGCTTTCACTCAAGTCCATTTGAAACAGGTTATTACCAAAGAAAAATAAGTCACTCCAACTGAAATCAGAGTGGGTTTGCACTGACTTAACTAAACCAGTGCTGGTCTGGGTGTGAATGAAACCTGTTATGTCTTGTCTCTGCAGTAAGACCCTGTGTAGATGGGCCTTCCCTTTGGGTAAGTATTTAAATGCAGTTTAAACTTGATTTATGCCAATTTGGTTTGAACAATATGCAGAGTGGTTTGAAGAATGGCTAATAAATAGATCAAGATGGAGTTACAGAGAAAAAAACAATCTTCACCTAATCAAATTAATTTTAAAATGTGTTCAAAGGATTCCACTTACACTGTCTTCATGGCACTAAGCAGCAAGAAGGAAACTTTCAACTGGTAGATGTTCTGTGAAATAAATTAAACTAATCTTTTTTTCTTCTTAAATTAGAAAGAAAACCAGAGCGTTACAGAATGAATACTCCAAAATACCCATAAAAGAGAATGTTTTGGAACAAATACCCTTTCCTAGTTTTTTTCGTTCCTCTTCATCCTATTATCCCTGTATTGGTATCTTTATTTTGCATTTCAAGACAGAATTTTCCAGAGTTCTTTCAACATTTTGAACAGATTTTTCGTTTTAAGGAAAGATTTAGAAGACTTTAAGACTTCAAATTACTTCTTTTGGTACTTCACTTTCTCTCTCTGACTTTTGTCAGTAGTGTCACTGTTCAAACTGATTAAAGCCTGAACCATTATCCATTTTCAGAACATAATAATGGTTTTATCAGCTGTTTTGCTGGGATGAAAATACGAGCTATCTGACAATCATATCATTAACAAGTAACACAACTAGAAGAGCTGCAGGTTTCCTGGGTGCCCTCTTTGTGCTTTTTAAAACACTACCTAACACTACTCTACTACAGGCCACACGAATATCTGTCCTAAAGGTCTTCAGGCAATATTCAAGGCACAGAAATCACGGAATCATAGTTTCCAATCCAGCTTATTATTGAAGGTGACGGTGTTTTATTCATCAGCTTATACAAAACCTTGAAGAAACACAATTTCCCTCTGAGCTATGGGTCATAAGCACATTTAAGAGTAGCCCAGCTGGCAGTGAAGTCTTGAATTTTTTTACATTTTTGTTGGCATTGATTCAAAATTTTAATTTCAAATTACAAATCCATGCCAAAGACAACCTTTTATAATCAACCTTTTATATTATAAAATGAGTTATTTTTTTATTTTGGCAGTGCCAATATGGTTTGAGACATCAGCATATATCCAGTATCCAATGCAGAAAAAAATACGAACAATCTTAAAACCACATCTTGCCAGTACCATGCCACCCTCCCCTTTGCAAAAGAGAATGTTTTTAGTAACTAAATTTTAATATTTTAAGGTAAAGTCTCTACAGCTTTAGAACCCTGATTACTAAAACCAGAGACAGTTCTTATGGTTTCAGACATGCAGAACGAAATTCAACTTTAGAGAGAAGCGTGATGCCAGCAAATGATGGATTTTTG
>VXBB01018248.1:193474-207703 GCA_013399915.1 Illadopsis cleaveri | reverse complement strand
GGGCACTGCTGCAGCCACACACGGGCACTGCTGCAGCCACACACGGGCAGTGCTCCTGCAGGGCAGTACCACAGCACCAGGCTGCCTCACAGCGGTTGAAGAACAGCTGCTCCACCCTGACTACTGGAGAACGTGGGGTTACTATCTCTTTTACTTTCCCTTCCTCAAGTTTCTAATGGCCGAGAAAGAATGCCCAGGAAAGCCAACACTGATGCAGCAGCAATGCATTTAATCCCAGCTCTGTTCACTTCCAGCAGCATGGCACCTTCAGCTCTCGGCTCAACAGCCCTTTCTGCCTGCCACCAACAGCTCTCAGAAATCTAATTCTTCCTTTGCATACACTGGCTACATACAAAACCCAAGCACTATTAAAATCCTGCCTCTTTTCCTGCCAAATTACTTGATTAGTCTATTTCATTTCAATACTTGCTTGACAAATCCAACTCTGGAAACACTAAGGCCTGGTCTAATGTTTACAAGAACTCATTTCAGCAAGTCTTACTATATAATCACAGAATGAAATGAAGATAAATAAAACTCATCCATGTATCTGGATTTTTTTGACTGTTATATACATAAAATCTGTATAGCTAACGGGACTCCAGAATATTGCCAAGAGGGAAATGAAACAGGAAGAACAGGTCAACACAAAAGAACTTGTTATATGCATTTTTCTGTACATCTTACCTTCCAGTGCATAATTATTACCTGCTAATGTGTACCTCCAAACAAGTTGGCTAAAAAGAATGGCATCATTTTGCTGAAATTGCTTTCAACTGATGGATATTTTAATCTTTCTAATTGATTTAAGTTACAACCCAATCCTAAGGCATGAGATGCCTTAAGCAAAGGACAGTCACTCATTTACAGCAAATTAAGGTACTCTTAGAGTAACACATCACAACTTCATAGGAAATTATTTGATATTTTTTAGATTATTGTAATTTAGACAAATGAGTAAACAGTCCACTGAATCACGGGGTAGAGAAAATGATTGGCAATTACATTACTTGAAAGAATGTTACCAGAACAAAATTGTTAAGTAGCACATTTCTAAGGAAGTGACATTTTACAAAAAGACAAAGGCATATATTTTCCACCAAAATCTAGAGCTGCTGTCATCAACAACCCAACAAAAGCTACAGCTACCTAAAATGAAAATGAAAATGTAATGTATGGAAATATTCTCTTATAAAATCTCCTTAGGCTTCACATGTATTAATGTATTAGTTTGCAAACATTAAGATCAAAGGGAAAGCAACAAATACATCCTAAAAAGTTTTTAGTCAGATTTTTATTAACGATATACAAGTAGCAAGGCATAAAAAATTAATATGTTCAAGCCTTGAAATGTCAAGTGTAATGATCTCTAGCTCTGCTTACCTCCTTTGCTTTTTGTTTCAGTCTAGCTTGCTCTGGGTCTTCTTGCCTTGAGCGACTCTACATGTTTAAAAAAAATGGGGAAAAAAGGTTAACAGATGGTTTAAGAACCCCTCATCTGTTGCAGTAAGTTAAAAAATAGCAAAGAAATAGGAACAGGATACAAGGTATCAAACACAGGACACTTGAATTGAGATAAGTGCAATTTCAAACCCACCAGCCTCACCCAAAAGACTGTTAAATGTTCAATTGTAAATGAGACGTAGTCAAGATTTGAATTAAAAAAAAAAAAATACCCAAACCAACCAAAAAAATATATATCCCAACCAAAAATAATCCCACCAAACCAAAAATCCACCAAAAACCCACCAGAAAAACAATCACAACAACAAAAAACCAACCCAATCATGTTTTTGTCAATGTGAAAGTTTCCATACAGGTTTAGATTTCAATGCACCCAAGAGCAGAAGTTACACCCTTTCCATTATCCAAACTATTTAAGTCCTTACAGTCACGTATTTTGAAATTTACTGTTTGCAACTAAGCTTGCATTTAGCTCTTGGTAGAGAACATGAAGAAAACCATTGCAGAGTTGCCCTCCCAAAAGGCAAATCTTTATTATAAAGATGTTACTATTCCATATGAGCTTACTTTGAGTACAGCACAGAAACACACTGTTAAACCCATTCATGTACTACTAATAATATTATTATTGTCATTTTTAAAACTGGATAAATATTGCTGAATGACAACTTCTGTATTTTCCTTCAAAACAAGGAACAGCTCTAAAAGCAGATCATTTAATTGCAATAACAACCTGTAACATTTCTTTAGACACAGAGTATTTTATAACCACATGTTAAAAACCATTTACTCTGTATTTGTGCTCACTACATGTTCTCAGACTGACGGAATTCAAAACTCAAGAGGCGGAAAATACACACATTATACTTTTATAAATGTGTGATAGGTCAGCATTCAGCAAATGTTGCACAAAAAGTTACATAAAAAGTAAGAAGCTCCAATAAAACTTGTGGCATCCATGGAAAATTATTGTTCCTGATACCTGAAAGGTGTATGTAGAAGAAATACTTTAGTATTTCTTTGAGATTTAAAGTGATATCACTTACACAACTCCTAAAGTAGTATCTGTGCCCTTTCCTATGTATCATTCCTGCTTACTGCTATGCTGAAGGCAGACTTGAAACTTGAATGAATATTAATTTGCAAACTTACATTTTCTCAGATTTTTTCCTGGTGTTTACATTTTTCATACCATATTCTGGTCAGAATTCAAAAATCCATTAAGAAAACCAAAGGGAGATAGGTTTTAAGGGCTGGCACTTAAACGGGTCAGGTACTATTTTTGATACACCTGGAGAGTGCCTTGGCTTGATATTTTGATTTGGCACAGAATTCCATATCCTTTCTGCTGTTAGTTGTGTGGATTTGTGGTTTTGGTTGGGTTTTTTGGTTTTTTTTTGAACTGGGATTGGTTTTTTCCAGCTAATATAGCATACCTATAAAACAGAGTGCTGATAATGCAGGGTGACATTAAACAAAAATAAGGGTTTTAGATGTGCTTAACTCTTCCACTGTGCACATCAGCTTCACCTTCCAACAACACCTACAAGTGCTTTTGTGTCTGTTGGCATAAGAGGTTGTTGGGCAGGACAGTGTCTGCAGCAGGGAATGACAAACTGAGACCTGAGACAGCCAATGACAAACCAGACTCTCAGGCTGCAGTTGTGCCAAGCAAGGAAGAAACTCTACCACAACACAGGCTGAGGTTCCTTCTACCTGCTGTGGCCAGACAAAAAGAAAAACGTAGATAATGTGACCTAGTTAATGTTCAAAGGACAAAAAGGTATTTCATGAAATATGTGGGTCTGCCAGAGAGCTGGGTTTCCAATCAACACTGCAATTACCATGAACTTGATTGTATTTATACTTATTAGGTTAAAAACTGAACTAACAAAACCCCAGTCAGTGAGCTGATTCTCCAGGAGATGGGCTCAGGTCAGGATTTATGAACTGAGCTGAACAAGGTCCTTGCTGTCATTTTGCAATAACAATTCAATCATTGGAATCTCAGTTTCTCCAGTATGATGTATGGAAAAGCATATTTAGCCCTTTCATGGGTTTTGATGATAAATTTATAAATGTACAATGAACTTCTATTGCCTTGTGAGTGTCACAGTGAAAGCAGTACAGAAACACAAAGTATTGTTGTACTACTGTATGAAGCTGAAAATTCACCAAATGCAAAGTACAAGTTAAAAGCACGTCAGCTTTAGGAGAAAGCAGAGTGTCCTGAGAGAATCCAGCAGAGACTTCTAATATTGTTACTAACTTTCTGCAAGGAAATGACAGAATCCTGGAAAACATACCAGATGTAGGTTGTGTTTGGGGACATTGTAAGAAAAATTAAAGCAGTAGATGCAAAGTAACATTGCAATTTCCTGGGCTCCATAAGTGAAGGAAAAACTCTGCAAGTGCTACAAAGTAAAGTAACCCATTTAAAAGTTGGGGCTTTTTCTTTCTTCCCCAGAAACTGAGCAAAGAAGAGTAGATCTGGAGTTCAGGATAATCTCAATGTGCAAAAGCAAATCATCTGCTCTGTGAAAACCTCCAGCTTGTTCACAGTAAATATATACAATAAAAATTATTGCAGCGCTGAAAACAGGTACTCAACTCCTGAGCAATATCAAATAAGGAATCTTGTTTCAAAAATGAAGATGAAAAATAGCAGATGAAGTTAAATATATAACTCAGATTGAAGGCGAAAATACTTTTATGTTTAAAATAATGCAATAATTTTCAAGCTATAATTGCTTGAATTCATGCCAAAGAGCTTTTCCAAAGAATCCAGGCCAGTTCGTGTTTCAAAGAAGGAGAATTCCAACTTTACACTGGACGTATCATTACTACTAAAAAAATTAAGGAATTTAACTCTTTTGTGTTCAGATAAATTTTAACAGATTTTTTAAAAGCAGATTTGTAAGACTAAAATACATTCCTGTTGGTTACCATGCCAGTAAGCTTCAGAAATAAAATCATCACTACATGAAGACTAAAATGTATTAAAGGACAAGTATAAACATCAACTATTTCATTAATTCTTCACTTTATGATCTAATGTAAATTATAAAAGGCTTCACCAATGCTCATGCAACACAGATTAAAGCAAATATAAGCAAATGCAAATGTCAAGCTTAAGAGAGGTGCCTAAATAAGCTTTAGAAATGTCACTGGATTCCCTTTACACTCCATTCCACACGTGAACATCTCTCTCTTCCTCTGCAGAGTTTGCACAATTTTGCTGCTGCTCAGCTCTTGTCTACATGTCAACATCACCAAGCAATCTTTTTAGTATTTTACACTTCCTTTTGTCGAGCTGGTGCCTAATCATTCCTAGCTTTTTTAAATTGCAGTTTAACTTTTTTCTTCCAGGTAATTAATATTTTGGGTTTTCTCTTCCTTTCTCCTTTCTCTCTGACACCCAAATCTTAATATTCTGCACTTCACCTGTTTTGTGAAACATACTTTTCCAAAATCTTTTAATGCACCAATGTCTCCTTCCTCTAAAGCTTTGGAAATGCCCACTAATCAGAGAGCCCACCAAATCAAATACTTTCAAGGACTTTATCACAACTCCTTTGCCTTCCCCTCCCTGTTCATCATGTCTAGATCTGTAAATAAAGCAGGCTGCATTTACCTAATATATTTTCCTGTTGATGAATAAAATCTTTAGAAGCAAGCAAGCTTCCCATAGTAATTTTAGAGAAACCTAGGACTGATCCTAAGCAGATAACATACTTCTAAGTATATTAAATGCTGTCTCCTACTGAGAATGTATTCAGCAAACCAGGTTTGTTAACATTTCTCCCAAACACCAGCTATTTTATTAGACAAGATACAAGTGCTTTGTGTTAGAGAGTTCATTATCTGTAAACTGAAAACTGCATAGATCACATTAGGTCTATGGAAATATTGGACTTCCAAAGTATGAAAAGCAGCGTATGTTAAATGTGTATATTCAAAACAACAGAAATAAGGGGCTTCATTTACATGTTACCAAACTCCCTAATGTTCCAAACCTCAGCTCTTCCCCTGGCTTGTGTTTAGGCCACAAAAAGAGACATCTATGAGACACAGAACAGTGTAGTTTTAAGGGTATTTCAGATTTCATAGAACTGTCTTAAATTAGAAAGCAATAGTGGTTTTAAAATTATAAGGGTAGTTATAACCCATGCCATACTTAAATACATGCACCATTTTTTTTAGACTTGGAGCTTACTCTGCATCTGTGCAGATGAACAGACTAAAAATACTTCTGATGTGTTTCATTATCAGAATTATTCAATACTTTGCTTGATTATTAAAGTCAAAGTTGCACTTTTGCTAAATTTTTGATCCACTAACAAAAGTAAGTTTTCTGTTTAGATTTGTGTGAACTTTAAAGTCTCAGCTTGTTACACCTGCGTTGGGAAATGTCTCAAAGGTCTCTCCTGCATTTAGCTACATCTGATCCCAGCTAAGGCACTCACAACTCTACTGCCCCTTACCAACATATACACTGGGGGTCTTTAATGCCTCAAATTCCTCTTTTTTCATGAAATAAAGTTAAGAGTCACAACTGCAGGTGCTGTACTATCGAGAGCCACGGCTGTGCCAACAGTTTCAATTTTAAACCTATTTTTCCCCATTGATAACATTAGAACTTCACCCACGGCTGTACCAGCTTATAACTTTCACTTTTAATTAAAGAAATTAAATTGGCAACATGAAACACTTTGCTTTCACATTAGCTTTGTTAATAAAAAGTGAAAGTTAAAAGCATCATAGCTGAGGGTAAAACGCTGCTCAGTGTTACAACCATGGTGAGGTGGAATGCAAAAGCACAGCTCTGAAAAATGATTTATATTAAAATCATTAAAATTGCAGTGACAAATTCCTAAAAATTCAGAAAATTATCTCAACACAGTAATTCCCATTTTGCTCTGCTCTCATCAGAAGTGAGTTCCAAGTGCTCTTGCAGACAGGAGGCTGCATTGAATCCACTGCTCTCAGAAGAGAGGAAAAGGATTAAACGGAATGACAGCTGAACTCATCTCAGGCTCAGGGAGAAGCCCCTCCAAGTCATCACAGTACACTTATAGAAGGAAATCTGCAGCACCAAACTTCAGTAATCTCTCAAATAAAAAAAGCCCTTCAGCCTACAGTACTACCCAATCATCCATAAATGGTAATTAACTTTACAAACAACTCTAAACATAATTTTCCATTTACTTATGTAAATTTTCTTTTTACAAAACACTTCTTACTCTTGTGATAGTTGTATTTAAGATCCCAGAACTTGACAGACTTGTGCTACTAATACACAACACTCAAAATCATAGATTAAACGAATGCATATATTGGAAATTAAATTTCAACATTAATTTTATAATAAAATACACAGGCATTCAGCCAGTTTGAGCAGAAGAATTAACACTCCAACTTTAGCGTGATCCCCTTTATCACAGTTTATAACACAGATAATAATGCACTTTCTGAGAGACAGGACAACCCCAAGCTGTAACTCTTTACTGTCATTACTCCCTCCAAAAAAACACAATTCAGAAATAAAAACAACAACAACAAAAAAACAACAACAAATCAGCTGCAACCTCTTATTCCTTCTGCTGCCAGAAATATTTCCATTATTAACCCAGAACCAGAACTTCATTCAACTTGACAGACACCACGTGCATTTTCCAGGTTTGGAAACAGCTATGAAAGCAGCAAGAACACAGGTTTACTATAATAAGACCAGTGCTCTGTTGGGTTTGGTTCAGGTTTGTTTTTTTGTTGGTTTATTTTTGGTTTTGGTTGGGGGTTTTTTGTGGTTTTTTTTTGGTTTGGTTTGGTTTGGTTTTTTTTTTGTTTTGTTTTGGTTTTTTTTGAAGATCCGCAGTAGACACACCACGTCAAATGTAAAGGTAAATTCCTCAAGTGATTTTAGTCTGGCTTTTGACCTTTCTGCAGCCTTAAGACTCTGAGTGCTGCCTGTGCCATCCCCACAGGCCGGGAGAGGATGTCTGGCCCTGCACACACCTGGCAACAACAGCCACTGGCTCTTACTGCCAGAACAAACCAGGGCCAAGAGTTGACTCTCCCAAATATTTCTTTTAAAGGGACACATGTTTATACACAAGATGGTCCCTCCTTGTGCCATTTTTTTTTCACCTGTGATGCTCATGTCAGGAAGGAAACCCAAAATCAGTGACAACCAAGGCAGCTCAGCCCCTCCCTGCACAGCTTCCCCTTTTGACACATCACATTTTCTGGGGGCTTGAGACAGGAGCTCCTCCAGCAGCAGGAGGGGACTGGATGTCACAGTCTGGGGACCAAAATGCCTTTAAACACTTTATAATAAAAGTAGTCACCAGAAAGTAAATTAGAGCAAAGCTGTGGGCCACAAGTTCAAGGCTGGTATGGGAAGGTTGTGGAACATTTTGGAATGCTGTGAAACACTCTGAAACATTGTGGAAGGTTATGGAACGTTGTGGAATATGATGCAGGATCCCTGAGGTACAGGAGGTCATTCTGGCTTCTGAAACAGGGTAGTAGAAATTTCAATTTTTAGATTTTTAATGTAAAGGGAATTGTATGTTGCATTGATGCTATAGCATACCCTGATTTTTCCCTTCCTGTCAAGTTTGTCGTCCCCCAAAATATCTCATTGGAATGAGAACATCACTCACAATGATGTTCAGCTTATGACATGAAGTTCCTATTTCTCAAGTATTTCCCAGGCATGGGATATAAGATTTGGAAAAATTCTCTCATTTAACAAGCTACATAATAGTGCTATTTTTTTTTCACAGACACTCGTGTAGCACCACAGCTGATTTTAACTTTAGTGACTTTTCTCAGAATGTTAACAACTGTATTTTTTTGAAACCTAACTCTGTTTTCCTTCTACCTTCTCATCTGATTTGGTCTCTCCTTCTCCCAAATACACCTCCTGAAGCAAAACCAAGCCCATCTGAGTGCTTACAAATTTTGCAATCATTTCCTACTGTAACAACTGAAATTACAGTTGCAGATCAACCAGAACACTTGTGTCAAATATTTTCCTTTCTCCTCCTAAAGAAACCCACCCACCACCCAAAACAACAAAAACCTGCAAACCTGACACTTTCTTTGGCCATCATTTACTTTTTTTTTTTTCACCCTTACTGAACTGTAATGCTGAATTACCACATCAGTTTCAAGGCTTCCCAAAGACTCATGCTGCCTCCCCTTTAATTCCAACCTATTCCCTCATTTTTTATTATCTTCTTCATTGATTATCCTGTTACTAAGTAGATTATTTAACACCATCTGCTTCAATGCCCAATGCCCAAAACATTGCTTTCATTATCTTATCCTTTAACAAAACCTGGACTTTGGCTGTTAACAGGGCTCCAAAGTGTAAATAATTAAAAAAGAATTTTCACTGTGCAAGTTCAACCTTTTTATGCTCTTCCATATGAGACAGTAGATGAGATACCAACAGCAGGAAACTTTGAAACTTTCACTAAAATGGTTCTGCTGAGTAACCTCAAAAACATGTTGCACAATAACCTGTCAAAACACTTCCAAGATAAAATATCATGTTGTTTCTCTAAAAGGCACATTAAGAAGTTGCAGTTAGAAATAAATACAATTTTTAGATTTAAGCATCTGTAGCAAGGAAAACAGAAACAGAAATTTCACTTTAAACCACGCAGTTTTTTGTATTTTAAAGACAACACCATCAAGGTGACAAAGGTGCCATGACTAGGGGAACAAGGCCTAGTCACTGAATGGAGGAAACAGTGCTTAAAAAAAACCCCAACACTTCTTTATTTTTGATAAGTAAGAATTGAGAATGAAAACAACAAATGTGTTTTCATCAAAACATTTGAAGAGTATCTATGTTGTTTAAAAATTTGTGGAGTATTTATTAATGTGAACAATTATAAATTAAGAGTACAAACAGGACAGATTAAAGTCGTCTAATTGAGAAATAGATTTCTGAATAAGCAAGGTTTGGATTTGGTTTCTTTTAAAAAAATTTCTCAATTTGTGAACATTAATGGCATAAAACAACACAGGAGGCTGTGTTACAATTGAGTTGCTCTGTGTAATCTCTTCAGAATATACAACAAATAACTCAATAAAGATTCAAATATAATTACAAATGGGACAACTAAGAGATAAACTTATTTGTAGTTAGATATGATATATATGATTAAATTTATAGTTACAAATAACTCAATAAAGATTCAAATATAATTACAAATGGGACAACTAAGAGATAAACTTATTTGTAGTTAGATATGATATATATGATTAAATTTATAGTTACAAATAACTCAATAAAGATTCAAATATAATTACAAATGGGACAACTAAGAGATAAACTTATTTGTAGTTAGATATGATATATATGATTAAATTTATAGTTACAAGCAGGAGACTTATCTATCCCTATGTGCTCTTGAAACAATATTATCTGAGCTTGGTCTATTGCACCTATGAACACTCAGTCTCTGGAATAAAAGTTACAAAGGAACAGGCCCTGAGAACTGACAGTTCACTGGAGACATCCATGAATCAGTCAAATACTGCAGTTACAGAGAAGCAACTGGAACACATTTAAGTTAAGATGAACAAATGAACAAAACTGTTTAAAAACGAAGTCTAAAAACCTAAGAAGTAAAAAGCCTCTAAAAAATTAATCAGAATTCAGTGAATTTGTTTAAAGACCAGAAGTGTAGGCTATGACTGTCCAGCAGCACAAAACCCCTTGGGATCTGTTAAATTTCAAAGGCAATTGTAAAAATCATTTCACAGAATTATTTTGGAAGTGTTAGCCACTGTCCCCTGTATTCCCAAGAACTCCTGAAATTCAGAGCTGTATGTTGAAAAGACAGAGGCATCCCAGGGTGGAGACAGCACAGAGCAGAGCCTGACACACGAGATCAAGGTGTGATGTCACACCAACAGCACCTTTCTCACTGTAAGAAACAAAACGTGCTCACAAAACACACATTACAAAATTAAATAATTGTTTGAAGGTTGTGGATTGTTAAGTAGTTTAAAAAACAGCAAAAGTGATACCTTGGCAGCCTTCAGCAAAATTTCCCTCTCTTGTTCATCTTTCCTTTGCTTTTCTAAACGCTCCAACTGTTCAAAGAACTTCAGCTGTGATCGGACATCTGTGGCCTGCTCGTACCATTCATCATCCTGTAACACAGGGACAGCCTTCAGAAAAACAGCCACTTCATCCAGAACATGCATCTAGACACTGTAGGTGCTACACATTAAAATCTTTCCGTTGTACTAATAATAAAAAGAAAATGATTATTTTTTAAGCTCGGGGGAATGAAGCCAGCCTATGGTTAATAAAGCAGCAAGAATCCAATAATTTAATTAATATTTAAGCAATTTTTTAAAAATAAGGATTGATTTATCAGCATCAGATACATGAAAGAGTTAAAAAAGTAAAACCAACTGACTTAATGATAGAAAACATCTAAAATGCTTAACTTTATTACTGAATAATCCTAGCTACAGTTTCTAACCAGGCTCATACCAGTAATTCCTGCACTTCTACTGATCTTGAACTAGTAACAGACTTTCTCAAGATGCAGCATTATAAAACCATTAAAGCTAAAAACTCGGTTGAAAATAAGCCTCTGACTCCAATTAAAACAGAAGCTTATGACATCTCTGAGCATGCAAGTTTTCCTAGCACACTAGGAGAGTTTATGAGCCACATGGAGAACACTCAGAATGTCAGTCAGAAAAGTAAATTATCCACGTTACTTTCATTCCATTTATCCACTTAATGTTTTCCTTTCTGACTACCATGCTATGAAATCAAAGAACAGCATTAACCAAGAAAAATACAGAATAAAGTGACAATGCTACATTTCAATCAGAGACAACACTATTTTTTTCCTAAGGATCTTTTAAGACACTGTTTTAAATGCTTCTTTAAACATAACTTAACATGGACTAAGCAAACTCTTTTCTTCTCAGACACCATCCTAAAGAGAAGGAATGAGGGATTTAACACTTCTGAAGATGGTAAAGAACACTGAAAAGAAACAAGGACATTTCCCTTTTAATCCAATATAGTAGAATACATCCATCGACTGCAATGAAGGATCTAAGTGTAAGTAATAACCTGGAAGGGTGTCCTTTATTTTTTAATCCATTTTTCTATCACAATGATGTCGATTACATTCATAGAACCCAGAGATGATTATTTTTGCAAATGTCAAATAGAATTAGTCCAACCATGACTCAGGTCCCAGCATCCCCAGGTTTGGGAACTAGGTGGGCTAAGTCCAAAGCTGTTTGACTAGACTGCCACTCCAGGAATACAAAAAGGTACACCACAGAACCAAGGAACAAACTAAACCAGAGCTATCAATGTACATATAGTTAAGAAATCTAAACACAGCTTAGACAACACATAACTAGTTATTGCCATCCTACTTTGACACCAGTTTAACAACTATAATAACTAACAAGCTTCTTACTTCTACTGGAAAAGATATTTCAAATATATCAACAAAGATGTTTGATGAATTTGAAATTCAAACTGGTTAGTAGATCTTTATTTAAATTTCTCCCTGGTTTAAGATATTAAAATAGTTTCGGTTTTCTTCAGGAATACAATCACTAACAAAAGAATCAGTAGCATTTTACCTTTGAATTTGTTTTTTTAACAGAAAATCATGTTTAATTACAGTGAAGAATTTACAGCTGAATTCTGTAGTTGCTAAGGCATATATTGGCAGCTTTTGTAAAATATTAATATTTCTCACATCCAGAAAAGTTAGTTACTACAGATTCCTAAATACCAAAGCAATTTCAATCCAATTCCTGGATGCCCTGGACAAACAAGGGGCTATCAGGAATCAAATCTTAGTCACAATCCATGAGCAGAAACAGCTTAGCACATGCCCCGTGCCAGACACTTCAGCACAGAAAGACAGAAACAACGCTACACCTGAATTCCCCCAGAGCAGAGGAAGATGAGCTGGCAGGCAGATCCACCATCCCAGCAGTGTGTTTGCTGAGCAGGAAACCTGCAGCCCAGGGAAGCTCTGCAGCACAAACCAGAATGTGGCTGTGCAGGGCACCTGGGCTGTGCTAGGCACCAGGGCTGTGCAGGGCACCTGGGCTGTGCCGGGCTGTGCACCAGGGCTGTGCCGGGCCGTGCTGGGCAGCAGGGCTGTGCTGAGCACCTGGGCTGTGCACCAGGGCTGTGCCGGGCTGTGCACCAGGGCTGTGCACCAGGGCTGTGCCAGGCACCCTGGCCATGCTGGGCCCCGCAGGAACACAAACCCGTTCTGGGCTCACTTACTTTGTACGACTCCATCCGGTGCTGGGTTATCACTGTCACTTTCTCTATCACTGTTCTTAGTCTGTTCTGTGTTGCATGGGAAATAAAAGTAACGACCTCAGCTGGCACATCAGTAATTCCTAGTTTTTTAGCTAAAGCAAAAAAACAAAACAAAACAGAGTTAGCTTATCCCCCATAGAAAAAAAAACCCAAAACACAA
Organism: Illadopsis cleaveri; assembly: GCA_013399915.1. Lineage (NCBI taxonomy): Eukaryota > Metazoa > Chordata > Aves > Passeriformes > Timaliidae > Illadopsis > Illadopsis cleaveri. Next base: position 194,729 of record VXBB01018248.1, on the reverse strand, counting down.
ACAAAACTCTAAAGGACTTTACATCACAACTTCGTTTTCCTGAATAGAAAAATCCATTACTCTATTTATGTGGCTTTGGTGACACATTCATGATCCCCTGAAAAGGGTGCGACTCTACTTTACTAGTTTAAAAAATAAATCAGAGAATTTCTTTAACACTTGAAGCATTTAAGAACTTTGCTGAAGTTTAGCCTGGCACATTAAAACCGAGGCATATCCGAGTATGAGACAATCTGAGTTCTCAGTTGTCCTCCACAAGAAAAAACAATTCCTTAATTTTCAGAAGCATTAGTGCAGATGAATTTCAGTGTTGAGTGGGTGAGGGTGCTGCCCAAAGCATTCTGTTGCATCCTTTAGCCTACACCACTGGCACAGTACCGATAACAAATTCTTTAGGGGAAAAAAAACAACCTATTAATTGAAAGCAAAGAAATAAAGTCATATTAAAAAGAGTTGTTTACAAACACCCTGTCCCCCCAACACATATTCATGGTTACTTGGACATTTGATACTATGTGCTGAGTTTGTAAGAAAATCAAAGAGTCTACAGTCTAATGCATTGATATATTTAAAAAACATCCAAGCTACAGAAAAAAAAGAAAATGGGTAACACTTCAGAACTTCTAAATTCATCAAAATCATTATTAAGTATTGGATATAAATTTGTAGGCATACGAATATATGTACTTATTTAAATTACAGTCCTACAAAGACATATGTGGTCCCAGCAGGGCAGTTTTCTGGATAGAAAACTCCCAGAGTGCACACACAGATAAACTATGATTTACACAGGAAAAAAATGGGTAGTTGTATTTTGTATGGACCATTGGAGTTGACCCACCACAAAACAATAAATATGCAGAGTCAGTGCTCCCTTGAATGGACACAAGACTCTCAAAAGTGGTTTGGACACACAAATGGTTTTGCAAAACACTACAGGAAATTTGTGACTGTTTCGGGAACTGCTTCCTACAGAGCCAATTGCAAGAGGAATCCTCGTCTGGGGAGGGGGCCTGAGCAAACGCCGACCTCGGCTGCACGAGAGCGAGTGTTTGCTTTGCGAGGCGCTCCTGCCTTTCCCTGGCTAAATTCGAGAGCAAGAAACCGTCCCACGTCTAAAGGGATAATGTGGGATAAGTGAGCGCTGGCGGCACCGGGAGCGGAGCGGGGCCGGCGCCAGGGGGAGCCGCCACCTGCCCCGTCCCGGCCCTTCTTCCCTTCCCTCGGCTCCCGATCCACCGGGATCTGCCCCTTC
>VXBB01018248.1:150599-193333 GCA_013399915.1 Illadopsis cleaveri | reverse complement strand
CCCCATCCACCGGGATCTGCCCCTTCCCTTCCCCCGGCTCCCGATCCACCGGGATCTGTCCCTTCTCTTCCCTTGGCTCCTGATCCATCCGGATCTGCCCCTTCTTTCCTTCCCTTGGCTCCCAATCCACCGGGATCTACCCCTTCCCTTCCCTTGGCTCCCGATCCACCGGGATCTGCCCCTTCTTCTCTTCCCCCAGCTCCCAATCTAGTGAGATCTGCCCCTTCTTCCCTTCTCTCGGCTTCCTGATCCACCGGGATCTGCCCCTTCCCTTCCCCCGGCTCCTGATCCTTNCCCTTCCCTTGGCTCCCGATCCACCGGGATCTGCCCCTTCTCTTTCCTTGGCTCCTGATCCACCGGGATCTGCCCCTTCTTCTCTTCCCCCAGCTCCCAATCTAGTGAGATCTGCCCCTTCCCTCCCTTGGCTCCCGCTCCAGCGGGATCTGCCCATTCCAGGCACGGCTGGACCACAGCCCCTCTGCGCTGCCCGGCCGCGCCTCCCCAGCACAGCTCTCTACTCGGGCTATCGCTGGCGTTCATTTTAGGGATTCTTTGAAGTCCTTACCTCTTTAACTAACTTAATCACTGACTCCCTATCTTACATGTTACCTTAAGGATTTCAGCAAGATGTATATATGATTTTTAACTAATTTTTGCTTTATCACGGGGAAAAAAATAAATTAAACCTTTCTTGGTGCCCAATTTGTCCTGTGTAATAGAGCTGGAGCTGCGCTCAGGTTGCTGAAAGCTGAATGTGTAATGGGAAGCAGACACACACATTAAATCCCAATGCTGCAACTGCCACCCAGGCAAATGAAGTCCTTGAAGTTGGGAGGATGATTCCTGTGGGCAGGAGCAATTCCTCCAAGTCAGACTGGCAATAGCGAGGCCTATTTGAGCATGTACCATTTTACTATGCAAACACGTGTAAGCAAAGCCATCATCAATCAGAAAACCCTAGTCTGAAAAAATGCCAGTAAGAAGGGACATTTAATTAACTAGTATCCAGAAAAGAGGCTTAGAGATGGAAAATTCTGCCCTATTCTAGGTATGGGTTAGAATGTGTAATTGTTACAGTTCTTTGAATTTCAGTGTAACTATAGCTACCTAACTTCCTGAAAACACACACACTCCTTTTATAACAAGAACTGTTGCCATCTTGGTTTTTTTCTCAGTAAAGGTCTTTCTAATCTTAAAGAATTTTATTCTAAGTCAAGTCAACCATTACAGGACTTTTCTTGTCTCTTTAACTCTTCAGAAATTCATAAATAATCAATGGACCATTCTCTGAGATACCTGATGCCTTAAGATTCTTGTCCTTCATCAATCAGCCTCTGCAATATCCCAGTAACTTTCATCTCCTAAAATCCCTCAACATATTATACCCAAGTCCAGAAAACTACCCAGAGGCCATAGAGTCCCTCAGGAATCTGCCCTGGGACTTACCCTTTTTAACAGGTGTCTCAGGGACCTCGGGGGAGAGACACAAAGCCCCTCACCAAGTCTGCAGATGGCACCACCCTGAGCAGAGCAGAGGGAAAGGACCTGGCAAGTGAAACAAGAGGAACTTCATGGAACTCTTGAAGGACAAGGGCAAAGCCCTGTGCCTGGGCTGGACTCACTGGAATGCCGTGGGCTGGGGTCAGCAGCACTGATGGGAACCACAGAGAGCCTGGAGGCCAGTAGGTTATCCAGGTTCCAGCACGGCACCCTGGCACCCATGGGTTGTACCTACAGCAAAATTGTAAATCAGTGGTAACCAACCCACCAAGGGAAGCAACTACTCCTCTTAACTCAGCCCATATCTACAATCCTGCATGTTTGGGTTACCCAGTACAAGAAAAGCTTGAAAAAACTCGAGTCCAGGAAAAAGTCAACAAGATGGTCATGAGGTTGCAGCATACGACCTACATGAGGAGAACATGAGGGCTCTTTTTCTTGGAGTAAGAAGACTTAAGGGAGAGTTTATTGAGAAGATGGAGCCAGACCCTTTATTAAGGTTTCCTGGAAGAAGAATGAGAAATAAATTCATAAATGGAAACAGCTGTTTCTGATTGGATATAGGGAAGAATTCCTCCATGAAGACAAATAATAGAACATTTTGCACAAACAAGTTGTAGACCGTCCCACCTCTCAAGTTTTTAAGACTTGGCCAATTGATGTCCTACACAACCCAGTCTAAATTCAATATTGATCCAGTTTTGAGTGAGAGAGTAGAGTGATTCAATGATCCCTGTCCTCTTGCAAATGTGCTTCCATATTCCTTATTACTGCACAATACTGCGACCTCTCTCCTAAATCTCAGATCATCCCCTGGCACATCTCCCAGTCCCTATTTGTCCAGCATGCCAGCTGAGCACAGTCAGGGACCCTGAGCCTGGCCAGTCTGTGCCAGAGAGCTCACTGGCAGCCAACCAGGCAGAAGAGCAAAGAAAAGGAAAAAAATGGTTTCATTTCCCCCTCAACTCAGACACACAGAGGGGGCTCTAGCTCCTGATTTATCAGTCGACTCAAAAGTGACCTGAAGGGAAAGAAGAAAGGCAAATGGAATATTCAATCACTTAAGGCTAAAATTCTTTGGAAAACAGGATAAGGGGAAAAGAATACAATTTTCCCACAAATGAATTAACATCAAGGAACCAGACTACAAAAAGATTTTTAAAAAGTCATCTTGTCATCCACACGATTCATCATGTGTGGAAGCATCATCATGTCTTCCCTGCTCTAAATTACATTAGTTAAACCCTGTTAGCTTGGCATGTCAGAAGCAGGGTGCATTCCAAAAGCTGCATACTACATGAAGATTTGGCACACTCCTTAAATACTTGCACTGTACTTGGGGCAAGGGTGGGAAAATTACCAATTTCATCTATGCTTAGAAATGCTGGCCTGGTTTTACTTTCATACACAGTTGCTCACATCACTGTGCTGACTCCACTGACCTAGGAGCTGTGATACCACTGCTTAGAGCCTGTCCCCTTTTTGCTTTCTGCTACTCAGAAAAAATGCCAAAGAGAAACAGAATCTATGCACAGGGCTGGCAACTGTTAATTTTCATGTGTTTCTATACTGAAGTCTTAGTTTTGTTTTTTTTTCTTGACTGCCACTTCTCCTCCTGAGATCCACTCTCATTTATAAATTTTGTAAAACGAAATACATAAAATTTCATCCACTCTTATAAAAAGCACATTGGAATCCTGTCTGCCATCAAAGGAGAAGAACACGTATCTCTAAATAGGAAATTCCTGACATATTCTTCTAGTCTGCTTAATTACTTTTCCCAGTGTTAATAGGAAAAGGCTTCTCTTCTCTTTTCAAGATTCCCTAGAATGATAACCATGTGGGAACAGAAATATGATTTATACTTTTAAGAAATGTATATATACACATATATATTCTAAAATACTAAACATAGTTAATTGTATCACAGAACACAAATATCCTTGTTATTACTCATCTTTCCAACCAAGTTATTGGACAGTGGGCTTCATCTCCTGATATCTTTATTTAGGCCCTAGCATTCTGAATTCCAGTCTAAATTGCACCATCTGATCTTCACAATATATACACTTAAACATGTGCAAAAACCAAGGAGAAAACTAAGATTAAAAAAAAAAAAGAAGAACTTACTTCTATCAGAGTGCTTTCCCTTGCCTTCTGTTTTTAAAAAGCTAAACTTCTGATTTTCAGGTGATCATCTCAATGTACTTTAAGTTTGATGATGTGGCCATCTTAACTTGCAGTCTTGTGATCAAAAGTATTGTATGTGGAATTTGAAAAGAGTTGCTTCCTTTTAAATAATACATTTGTTAAATTTAGACATTTTTTGATAACAAGTATATGCCTCGAGTCTTTAAAATTACTTTAGCAATGTAATTTTGAACTTTTCCTAGAGCTATGACAAAAACATCATCAAGGTTAACAACAAAAAAGGAGCTGGAGCAAAGCAATGCTCCAAGCTATAATTTTAACCCATCTCTCCAGTTGAATTTAAGTTTTGATATTTTTAAAGACAAAACTAAGGTAATATTCTTTATTCAAGTGCTCTTGCCAGATCTCTATTACACCACAATTGTACAAGACCATCAAGAATTGATGGCTGATTGAAAGAAAACTTCCATTCTTTGTGGCAAAACTCAGTTACAGCACATCCTCAGAGGCATCAGATGCCACTAAAGAGTCACTATCCTACACGAGAAATATAAGGGACAAATTTGAACTCAAAGTGCAAATTTTAAATCTGCCAAGCACTACAGAACAACATCATAAAGTCTGTCCTCATGTTAATTCTTAATTACATGTCTGGAAACTTTAATAGCAAACCCTGGTTCAATCAGAATTTAATAAAGATCTTTAGTATATCAGCATGCAAAGAAGTGTGTTAGGATGTTTTGTTACAAATAAACTATATTATATTTAAAAAATTTTGATATTGCAACAGAGTTACTATAAAGTCAGAACTTGTATCTAAGTTCCAAAAATCTTGAGGAAAAAAACGTTGAGCAATATTATTTTGATATTGGCATATGTGTCAGTAGCACAGGATTGTTTTTTACAAATATAAAAGCACCTAAACCTTGTAACTGAAAACTTTTTAGGTCTCAAGAAGTGAAAATTCTGCTATCATCTGCTTAGATATCTGAAAGTCATTGGCTTTGCTGCACTTCAGAAGTTTAATTATATTTTATTGATCAAAAACCAAAACAAATCATAAGGAGGGTACTGCCCTATTTGGGAAGCTGAAGAAAAATACTGTCTTTGCAGATAGGTTTTCAAAGAACCAAAAAGTTACTTCAATAATTTATACTATAAGAGGACTGACAGGATTGAGATCAAAGATAAAAAAATTATTTGTAAAACATCAGGTCTGACTCTGATTATTGATGTGATAAATTATTGAGTGCCTGTATAAAATCTCTTTACGTTTACACTCAAAACAAAAAAACCTTGAAGAACTGGCTTTAAGCAGTTAAACAGCTCATATTTAGGGCTTGAGTTGTCCTTCAAGAGCAACACTGTGAGGGTGCACAATTAATGTCTATTTGCCCTAACCACAGGTCAGAAATGCAGAAAGCACTCATTCTTATCACCCCAATACCAGGAGCAACTTCTTGAATTTTAAATTCTGTGCATGAAATATTGGTCCAATATCCAACCGGAACCAGTCTTGTTAGGTCCAGACCCCTTCTGCCATTACAGCTGGCTTGCACACCACAGAATAGAAAGCCAAGTCCATCCCCCTCTAATCTGAGACGTTATTTAAGTTTCTGTTTAACTTTATTCAACACCATTGGATCTAGAAAAATGCAGCAAAGAAGCACCTGGTCAGATCTACCCATATCACAGAAAAGTGTGATTGCATCTACAATTGAGGCTCAAGCCCCCTTCCTATGTTATCCCAAAAGAACCACCACAGTTTTGTGCCTCAGTCCCCCTGCAAGCTTCCCCACCAGGAAAGGCAATGTATTGGAAACACTACCACTTCAATTCCTGTAGCCTTCCAAACTATTCAATTCTCTAACAAAGAATTCCATTCCTTCATCTCACCAGCATAAGGGAAATTTTATTGTGCTGCTGTAGATGTAGCAGTGAAACATTTAAAACACCTTACTCTCTGTACAATTACATATAATTAAATACAACATGGTTAGTTAAGTTGACACTGTTCAAGAGTTACAATATACAGGAATTTCTGGAAATTACAGCTGAAAAAATTGGGTGAGGAGGGAGAGCAGTTCAGCTTGTGTGGTCTCTAGAGAAAGCAAGCCATGAAATCAGGAGAAAGCAACTGAAGCTTTGTCTGATACTGTGTGTTAATACTTCTAAACTGAGCAGTCCCATTCAAGTGTTAGGATGACTAAACACGAAGGGGAAAGGACTCTGCTGTATCAAGGGGCCTTGACACCCTAGAAGCACAAATGGCAATTATTGAACTCACTTCTCCCAACCTCATCAGCACAGGATCCGTCTCGCACAGAGCAGTGTCCTCAGCCCACAAAGTCATCCATCAGTACTGCACTCCTAGTGCTATCAGGGGGAAAATCCAACCCTAAATATTAAGCTAGAGAATGAGGGATGGAACACAGGAAAGGAAAAAATTAAAGAGGTTGTTCAGGTTCAAAATACCCTGGGGTTATGTTGGGGGGGCTGCCAGTGCCCCAGACAGACTTGCAGTACTAAAAGCTGAAGGCAGAGCTTGTTAAACAGTAGTAGGGCAAACAACTCCTAGTTCTGATAATTAAAATTAGAGATTCCTAGGGGTGCAAGATAACCCAGCGATCCCAGGCAAAGGGAACAGTAAGATAATTTCAGCTGTAATCTTCTGGTTTCAGTCCTTTCAATAAAAGCTTGAATTAAATCTTACTAACTAAATGCATAAATAATTTATCAATGTTGACTTGCTGTGCTGTTAGGCTGGTCTGCTGCTAGAAGACAGAACGAGGAAAGGAGAAACTACAAAACAGTTTTACAAAAAATCAGTTTTACAAAACTTTGGTACCTTCAGAAAAACAGCCAACCCAACCGAAGTGGTTGGAGCAGGCACCTCTGAGGAACCTGTAAGCGGGAGCGTGTTCAGGGAAGCCCCGGGCTAGGGAGTGTTTCCTGCCAAACGAGAGAATCCCCGCCAAGCGCTTTGAGACTCGGTGCACGGCTCTCTGCAGCAGGTACAAACCAGCACTCCTCCGTGAGGGGCAGACGGCCAAGACAGAACCCACAGCTCCAAACCACCCTCAGCTGACACGGGAAAGGTTTGTGCAAACCTGTCTCTGACACCGTTCAACACTTCCAGTGCACCTTCATGGGGAACAACCACTTCGTTAGAGAGAATGACCTCTTATCGCCTGGGAATTGTTGTTTACAAAACAACGGAAAGCCCTGCATTCCTTACTGCAGTAAGCTTGTTTGGAAAAGAACATTCCTCCTCTCAGAAGGAGTTCTGAGAATAGTTCTCTCAGAACTTAAGAACTAACTCATGAGTCCACTTCTGGACAAACGGGACAACCTCCTTGAGAACTCCAGATCTGCAGGGAGTAGTGTTTGTCCTACACTTCTTCAGGACTACCCACCTTGGGCTGATTGCCCAGGAAGCATATTGAGACACTGAGAAACTGCTCAAACATAAGTTACTTTTTTTCAATAGATTCCAAACTTGCAGATTAAAATCCCCAAAATACATACCATGTTCAGTGCAAGACACAGTAGGGAAAAAAACATAACCAGCCATGTAATGTAACCTAGAAGAATAAAAATGCTGAATAAAATGTTACACGATTTTTAATAGTCTTCTCTTGCCCCCTCCAAAGTAAATGCCAACCAAACTATTTTAGCAAAGCATGATTCAACTGAGACTTTTAAGCTCTGTAGTGTGAATGCACAAGCACAAAACCATTCAAGTATGTTTCAGGCACTTAACTTTTTCAGTATAAACTATGCTATAATAAATACTTATGTATTTATATAACTGTATAAAAAGTTAAATAAACCTACACTGGATAACAGAGTCCATCATCCTTCCTCTAACAGTATTAGATGTTGCTAGAAGATTATTAAAACAGGAAGAGTGTAGTGCTCACTGTGCACCAAAATTATGCCTTGGTCTGCCTTAAGTTAGAGCATCTTATCTGTCTATTAGGTCAGGATGGAATGTTTTTTCCATTAATTTTTCAAATAATTTTTTGAATCTGCAACACTGTAAAACAAAGAGTTCCACAACTTAATTACACACCTGGCAAAACAACCTTTTTGTTTATTTTGAACTTTTGCTTTCTAACTTTACACTTTATTCTTGTCAAAGGAAAACAAGCAAAATAGCTCCACTCTAGAGGGTCATACTGCTGTAATTATTTTAACACAACACAACCAGAGAAATAGTTGCATCCATGCAAAATCTATGTGTAACCCTGGCCATAGTCTCATCCTATTTTTCTGTGCTGATTCAAAGCTTTTATATGCAAGTCCATAGGATTTGGGGTAGGACAAAAAAATTTCATCAGGTAAAGAAAGAATTTCTCAAGAATCTTACTTAACCCTACATATACAACTCATGGTTTTTGATGGAAGTCATATAAGATTAACCAGCAAAAAGCCTCCACCTCTCCCAAAAATCTCAACCAGTGGGTAAGTCTGCATAATGCAAATCATGCATAATTCATGATTTTTGGCAAAAAAAAGAACTCCTTTGAGAAGAGATCTGTGCTAAGGTATATATAACCAGACAATCCAGTTTCCAAAATTCTGTCTCTAAGCTAGATAATTAAACAGCTGAAAGGCAGCTATTAATCTTGCATAAAGAGTCTTTTTTATTACCCTTAGTGGTTTGTCTCTAACAGAACCCAGCTAGTCACCAAACAACATTCTGCAGAGGTTTGTGCAGGCTTGGAAAATGGAAGGAGCTGCCACAAAGCATGGAAGCATAGACACATAAACAGTGCATCCAGGAGCAGAGAACACTTGGCATTCTAACAGCAAGGAAGGCTTGCAGCCTGATCAGAGAGGACAGAAACAAAGTCAACTCTGAAGAAACATAAGGCACTACAATTAATTGTTTCCCTGCTCTCTTCTGTAACTAAACTGTGTATCACCTAAACTCTTTTAGAAGAAATCAAAATCTGAATGTGTTAAGCTAAGACAATATCCTCAAGTTTGATGTTCAGTTCCTCCTCTTTAAATAATACAACTTCAAGATTATTTTTGTGCCATTTGATGTGTGTATTCTAAAAGAAGGGTGGGTGCTGGAGTTATTAAAAGGAAGCACTGAAGGACAAAGTCTTTGAGAACTACAGCTCCACATCCTACCCTACAATCCCAGCAATCTGTGATGCAGCAATTGAACACTGTGAGGAAAACACTGAAGACAGAGGAGGGGGTGAGAACTGAAACAGGGGCAGGTCTCAACAAGTCAAATAAGAACACATAGATTACAGTTATATGATCTTTTCTTCTTCATCTTGGTTTTCCCAAAATAAAAAATACAGCATAATAAGCATGTCCAAAGACATTCAGGAATATTCAAGAATAAACACAGAGAGACTGTAGAGGACTAGAAAATATGTTCATTATTTTTATGAAAAATAGTAAATGCCTCCATGCACTTTTGTACTTGGTTACTCACTAGAGAGTCAAATCAAAAGAGATTTTTACAGGGACCAGACCAGAAAGAACTAATATGGCAATGACACCAACAGGAGTCCCTAAGAAAACAACAGAGAAGTTGTTAGTTGGGGATTTATCTGTTTTCATGCACAGTAGACAAACGTGTTTCTTGAGCTAAACTCAAAACAGTAAACCAAGACAGGACCTCAGGCTTAAACACCATAAATACATGATTATGACAGTACACCAGGTGAGACAGAGAGGGAGCAGAACTCCTGTAAGAGTGTCAGATGACAAACAGATGCCAGAATCCAATAGCATAGACCTCACAAGGAACAGAACACACTCTCCATCACACCCACAGGATTCAAAGCAATACCAAGTATAAGAACTTGCCTATGTGGTTCTGATTTTTTAAAGCAAATTGTGTGAACAATATAGACATTTTGGCAATTTTTGCCCCCTGAGAAACCATCTCTCTGGCACCACAATGAGAACAGGTATCACAGTTGTCACCACAAGCCTGATGCCAGGCAGATGTGAGGCTTTGTCTAAGGAGGCAGGATGGGCATGCCAGACAGGGAGGACATGCACAAAACCCAGGAAATTCCAAGAATACCAGAAGGGAAGACCGAAGATCATAACCTGAATTTCAAAATGTCAGCACCTTCATCTGTGTATGCCCAGGATTAGAATTAAAACTGCCAAGATCAGGACACCACGTCACATTCATTAATACCAAATCGAGCATCATCAGATCCACCACTGCAAAATTTAACCAGGTCAGATATGGTCACTTAATTTTGTCAAAATAGCTTTGGTTTATGATAGTTTATATTAAAGTTGCACTTCTACACTATTGTGCAAGAACAGATGGTGGTACCTCATCTGGCACAACTACTTCCTTGAAAACAAATACCCTTTGGTTAGCAGCAGAATGTCTTCATACCAGTTCAATATTTGGCTCTGACTTATTTAACATAAGGGACTGCAAAATGGTTAAACCACAGATTAACCCTCTCTGCATTACAACCACTGAAAAGAGTGACAAATTGCCAATGAGTTATAGCAAATTCTGGACTTGTGTGCAGTAAACTTGCAACATGAAGGAGGCTGACAAATGCAATTCAAACCCATGGGAGAAGGAAAGACTGAAGGAAGTTTAGGAAGTTTCTCAGTAATTTTAAGAAATGAAAACACTACAACCTTAGTATGAGCAGCAGGATTGCCAAATAAACATAATGAACAATCATTCCAACATATTTTAAAAAATATTACCTTTTCCTTTTTCCCCCTTAAACGATCCTTGAAGATGCTGCTCCCTGATCAATGACTTCCTCCTCCACAAAGATGTTCCAACATGTGTTGAGCGCTGGGGACATTAGCACCACCTCTAGAGCATGGAGTTTGCCTACAGGGATAACGTAAGTCAGCTTTATTGCAATATTGAATGGTTCTCGAAGGTTTTCTTTTTATTGTTCTTATTTTACATCCATGGACTTTATAAATGAATCTGGTAGAGAATGCATCTCCATAGAATGATGATCTTAATTTTACTCCCTTTTGCAGAGACCTGGAAATTTAAGCCATTCAATTCCCAGATGCCAACTTATTCTGAGGCTGGGTAACATATTTTGGTGGGCCCTGAAGGCCAGAAGTGCCTTCCAGAAATAGCAAGACCTTTTAAAGATGGTGCTTTCACTACATTCACAAAACAGAATGAAAAACGGGTGAAAACAAAATTATTATGGTGAAACAAAACTTGAATTCTCTCCATATTTCTGAGACCAAGTAGTATGGTCATGGTCTCAGTTCAGCTGGAGTAAAACCTTTGAAAATGATGCCTGAAGAGACAGCATCATTTTCTTCATAAATAATCATAGTTTAAACATAGCTAAATTAATCATATTTATTTTGAGAAATTACTGCTTGATGAAATAACATCAGTTCTGACACCTAAAGGTGGTGCTGCTGAAAGCATAACTCAGATTCTGTAGTGTTGCAGAGCCAATAAGATGAATAAAAAGAAAACCTTGGAAATACACAAAAAATATTGAACAGAAGCTGCCCTACCTTTCACAGAAAGGCAGACTCCAAGCTCTCAGGTGGTACTGAAGTTACCATTCCAACACATGTTGGGACATCTTGTAAAACAGGAAGTCTAATCATGGACCTATTAAAGAAAGAACAACAATAGGGTTTAACATGCTGCTGAAGTACTTACTGGTTATGTTTATTTGGCAACACTGCTGCTGATACTAAGATGGGAATGCATCCCCACCTTTTTTGAAAAGGAAATAATAAACGTAAATAAAATTGTCTTAGATTATTGTAACATTAGCAATTAATTCAGTTGGAATATAATACCAAATTCTCTATTGAACATGTACAAAACTCAAATCTTAGCCTAAGAAACAACTATCACAGCTATGGATATTGGTTAGAAAACTGGGAGCAGTGCACATCCTCCCATCTAAATACAATTTCTAGCAAATTGTTTTATCTTAATGAAAAAAGCCCAAGTTACAGAACTGTTCCAGATGTCAGAATGTGGATACATCTCCACACCTGCCACATCTCTGCAGTGCCAGACTCAAGTTTACAGAAACTAGAGGAAGTCCACGCTTTTGGCAGGCACAATAACTTGCAATTTGGATTATATAATACTAACATCACTTTTTTTGTTCCCTGAGAAAAAGCATGTAGAATCCAGAGAACTCCACTGTAGGCACAGTTCCAGCAGACTAAGCATGTCCTTAGGACAGTGCATGACTTCAATCTGCCACACTTATGAACAGGTAAGTGATAGAGCAATCCCCAAACACAATCAAGAGTTATGTTCACAGGATGGAAAAAATACTTCAGTTTGAAGACAGATCAACTTATGGACAAAAAGTTAAAAGTCAGCAGTGAAAACAATTAAGTCACATCAACAAAAAGTGCTGTGAAAACAAAAAATTGTATTCACAGGCAATTGGAGAGCTCAGAATTTCAGAACACATAAGCACTTTAATTGAAGCAGCTATAAAAGCCCTCTAAAGTAAAGCAGCCAGAGAAATAACTATACTCTTATGTTAGAGCTGCTCTGTATATGAAGAGCAGCCATCAATAGGACAGTTTCACCTCATTCAAACATGAAAACAAATGTTGACAAACAAACCCAGAAAAGGAGGATGACAGAAAGACCTACTGAACTAATAACAAATGCCTTAAATAGGGGCTGAAATCACCTGGCCTGGTTCCATGAAGGGTATTCCTATAGGTTTTAACATGGTTTAGCAATATAAAATGCCCTCTAGAGCACATAAATACATACATAAGCACACAACTGCTGCCACTGTGATGCCACACAGCAGATTCAATACACTCCAGAATATAGAAAACACAGATAAGCTATTTCTATATGTTTCAACATGCAGTTTTATAGCAGACATGTAATTCAAGCGTGGCTGAACAAAGAAAGAATCAAGGCAGAGCAATAATCAATATTTCATCAGACAGAATTAAAAACATATTTTACATGTAAAATTACAAAAAGGTAAATCTATAAATTACGTTGAGCCTAACCATACAACTGTTATATTGACAGAAACAGTGGCTCAATTCTAACCAGCCAAGCTTCTCTGAAGCTGTTTTAAGGAAGACTGTAGGCCTTGTAACTACTGAACTAGGAGAAACTGGATTCATCAGCACATTTTCAAGCTTTATAGTAACTGGCAGGCACTACTACGTGTGTTCTAGACTAAAAATTTATTTATATGAAGCCAGAGAATCCAGAACTATGTTTGTGGTGGGAAATATTGCAGATGTATGCTATGTCAGTATCACAGACTTTTTCCAAAAGACAGATTACAATGCTAGGTAACAAACAAATACAACATTTTGCCAAACCATGCTACAGACAATCTGATTTATGAATGCAGATGTAAAAAACTGAATGAATGTGAAATAAAAATATCATGGCTGATTCTCCAATAAATTTCTACGATATGTATTTAAGTTAAAATAATTTGAAAGATACAAGATGAACAGTATTCAAAATGTATTCACTGTGGCCAAACCAGTTCAGTATTTCTTAGAATGCCACATCTGCTCTATTCAGCCAGTGCTCTGTAACAATAACACTGAAGTAGAAAAATGGGGTGAATAACACAAAATTAAGAGAAAGAGAAAAAGGAACCATCTAAGTCAAGTGAAGGTTTGAGAGACCACCAAGTTCTCAGAGAAGTACGTGAGACAGCTGTTTCCTTTTTCCAAGGATTTAGTTATCATGGTGTTATAAAAAGGTTTTATGCCAGCCTTTGCTGTCCTGCTACCTTTCACTAATATTTAATATAAAATACAGTGCAGCCTCATTCTTTTCTGCACTGAGAAACCATGCTGTAATCAAGGAATTAAAGCCAAGGAGTCTCTATTTTCACAAGATGGTTACAAACTACAGAAAACTGTCACACTTAAAAACCTGCTTTATTAAGCATTGCCTGTTGCCTCATTCAGTAAACAGCAAAAACTCACAATGTCAAAAACTAGCTTCTAAAACCTAACTAACACAGCATTCTTATCCAGCAAGAAGTAACTTATGAATGTACAAAAGTGAAACAATTACAAATTATTAAGGTTATTTTTTCTTGTTTTGTTCCCATAAAACCACGTGGAAAAGCTAGGATTTTTCAGTATTTTTTATTTGTGAGGGTCTAATCAGCTTGCTTGCCCTCTGAAGAAACACTACTCATTCTACCAACAAAGTTAAAGACCTACAAAGTGTCAGGAGTTAGTATGCACATGCATGATGAATATCAACCTCTGCTTCTCAACTTCCCAAAAAGAGAAACAAAAGCCTTACAACCCTTTGTATATGTTTCATTGTGCTATGCTGTCATGTAGAAAGATCAGAGTTTAAAGTTTTATGATTCCAAGTGGAATAACAAAAGAAATACATTATATGCTGAGAAATACCCACTCTTGATTTTATATCAAAGAAGAATTTGAAACAGTCACAGCCCTGCCTTCCTACATGAACAAATGGCAATGATTACCAGCCCAAAATGACTAGATACAAAATTGGATAAGGAAGCATGTGGGAAGTGGATGAATATCTTTGCATGAATTACCTTTCAGTTACTTCTTCCATTTAAACGGATCGATATTAGTCCCTTAGATTTAAAATAAACTTTGGATTATAACACTGCCAAGCTCAAGTAGAGATAAGAACACACAATATATTAAGAAACCTCTTTCACTATGACTTTGAGGCATCTGGCTGGTGGTTACTGCCAAAGTCTGAAGAGCATCTGCTCTCACTTTAGCAGTTTATATTCCAACTCTGGTGAATGGAAGCACAATCTCTGAAACAGCCTTTGGGGAACACTACTGAGTGGCTCGACAGAGCTCTTACTCAGAAAAGAGAGGAGGAGATTAATATTACAGAAAACCTAAAAGATCTAGCTTCTGAGAAAGGAGACAAGAGCAGTTTCCTAATACTGTACACACCACAAATCTCTCTTTTACTGAAACATTGAAAACCTGCCCTAAAACTGAAGTGATTAAATATGAATAGACCTAAAGGTAGAAAATATCATCTGTTTAAGTCATATTCAGGCAAAAGTAAGAAGAAACAATGTATCTTATCTCATTGTCAACAGGCATAATGAAAACAGAAGAATGAGGACTCACATAACAGACTTTTTCCTAACGTGCTCGAGAAGGTCACAGGCGCTTTGCTTAGTCCTGGAGTTGTCACAGCAACATATGGCAATACTGAGCCTTGTTGTGAACTTACAATGTCATTATTTTAAGTACCCAGTAGCACGAATTACTAAATTTCTGTGTGGTCCTAAGCAAACAACAAATCTGGCCACACACAGTGAAAACCCAGCTTCTAAAACTTCAAAATCAGCTGAAGGAATTCTCTCCTCAAGAGCCATAGATCCCAGATAGTAGCCACTTCTGAACTCCACAGCCACTTTCAAAACTATAAAAGGCTTCATGTAAAACCAAAATAAAACCACTCTGAAAGTGGCTGCAGGAGATCACTAGGAGTGGCCGCTCTTCTGGATTCACTGCTTTTGAGAAGCAAATCCCTGCAGCTGCTTTTAAAATCTTTGAAAGTTTCATTTCAATTATCAAAGCTAATAAAGCTTCAAAAACAGCCATAGGGATTTGTTCCTCAGAGGAGCAAACCCCAAAAGGCAGTGATGAATAGTGTGACGGGTTCTGTGGCTCTTAAAGTATGTACAGATTCCTGTAAGTCCTGCACTTGTAATTACAGCTCCATGTTGTGCAGCAATTGTTAGTCAGACAGCTCATTAAGGCTTATGTGGCAAATTCATTACTGATTTCCCATTCTTTTTAACAGTTTTATGTCTGTTGCCTTTTCCTTTTCTTACACCTGTATTAACTATCATGTGAGCATCCCTCCCCAGAGTTTCTCAGACACATTTCATGGAGACCTCGCTGGCTGCAGTCTCAGGTGGTGCTGAGCCAGTCCCAAAAAGCAGGACTTGCTTTCCCAGCCGTCATCACATCCTCACAGCGAGCTGCCTACAGCCTGCAAAACCATTCCTTTCTCTGAAGGGAAACTGAAAATGCCATTTTGTAAAGTACAAGAGTGAAGTCTGACAATAAGTCAATGAAGAACTTGCCTGCAACTGCAATATAAAAAGGCTCCCGTTAATTCAATGAACATAAACAAAGGCAACATTTCAGAAGCAACCACATGACTTAAAAAAAATTAACTGCACTGATTTGCAACAAGATTTTGGTCTTATCTTTAAAACTCTGAGAACTAGATCCCTAAAAAATTGTGATGCAAGCACAGGTCTGGAAGAGATACAATTTACACCCCTAAATAATTGGAGCTTAGTATGTTAAGACGCAGATGGCACTGAAAACACTGCCAAAACTATGCTGAAAAATATACATTTAAGAACCAGAATACATAGTGTATATTCATAAAATGTCATATAAAATACATTGTTTTATAGAAGCATATTTCCTAACCTTAAAACATCACTGATTTTGAACAATTGTTCTACTGAAGTTTTTAACTTTCACTTTCAAATGGCAGAATAAATAAACATACCTTTTTGCCACGATAAATAAACACAGGCTTTTGAAAACACATCATAAGAAAATCACTATGAACTTAAATAGATGCAGGTGTTAAGAACTGAATAACTGGTTTGTATGGAGAAAGAAAATCTTGACAGGAAACTTAAGCATTCTGTTAAATGTTATTCACAGGTGTCCTCTGTGACCTGTACTACTTACTCTGCCTCCCTGTTTCAATCCTCTCGTGTGTAAAACATGAAGGAGGATTGTGAGAAATAATTCATGTTTGCAAAGAGCTTTGAGATCTTTGGATATAAAAAACATGGGGAAAGCATGAAGTTTAAAAGTACCAGCACACTATTTTATTTCCAACTTGAGGTAAGTTATCTTATTACAAAAACCTTGAAAGTTTAGAAATACAAAATTATGTAATCAAATGCTTAAAAAGCCATCTTAAGTACTGAGCATATTCTGTTCCTCGGAACCTCATCACTCTGCAGGAAACACTCCCAGAAGGAAAGGATGTGCTTCTCACCCGTTTCAAGTATGCGTTTATGGAGAGGTATAGCAGCAAGGAAGGGTTCATCTTTACAGGACTGGATCTGGGTTCCAACCAAGTCAGAGTTGGTGGCCATAATTCGGGCACTTTCTTCATTAAGATTAACACCAGCCATAGAGGCAACATCATTGATGTCGTCGTCATCTCTACAATAAAAAAAAAGTCATATAAAACCAAATTCTACATGTAATATATTTATTTTTTGCATCATCTGCTTCTCCAGACATAATCATCATGCCACATGCCAACGTGTGGGCCAACTGAGACAGAAACCCTCATGTCTCCATTTTCATAGAGTATCTTCAGAAACAACCACGAATTTCTCTGACCATATCAGGAAAGCATCAGAAGCAGGACAATTTGTTTGGTAACAGAAGGTGTGACAGAGGTGTCTTCATCTGAGTGAAGTGATATCAATGACACCAGGCTGATCAGGAAACTAAAGGCAATGATCACCACTAACAACTGAACGTTGCACTTTTCTCTTTATAAAGACAACTAGGCATAAAATGGTAAAATAAATAACAGGAATTAAAAGCAAAACCATGAATTTTTAATCCTGCACCACTTCACGAGTTCCTACTACAACGGGCATCAAAGCATTTTCAGCAACAGTCAGGGAAGATCCTTTGACCATGCTGAGCTCATAGGTAGGCCTGGGCTCCAAGTGTGGCTTGAGTATGTTCTGGTATTTTCTCTGGCCACATACAAACATCAGTTGTGTCAACAAGCTTTAGGAAAACGAGCTGCATTTGAGAAGATGATAGCAACTCCCAGACCATTTTTTGGCCTGCAACATCCTTTTTAACAGCTTAAGAAAGTACAAACAAATTTGAGTTTCCATACCGTTATCTCCCAAGCATCTTTACCTCCTACCTGTCTGAGGTATGACTCAGAGCTATGGAAACAGCCATCTGGATTTAGCACATTCTGTTTCACAAACACTATGTCAACATATTCTAGAGTGATTACACAATCTTTGAGAATATTATTTTCAGAATATATATATATACGAATAAGAACATTCAAGTCCAGACTCCTATTACTGTATAAAGTAAACAAACAAAAGCCTAATTTTAAAGTTATTATTATTATTATTATTATTATTATTATTATTATTATTATATACATGATGTCCCACGCACCCTTTGTCACTTCTAACAAGCTTAATGCCCACAGTAAAAACCAATAGCTGCAAGTAAGGTGTGAGAATAAAAGGAGGGAAATCCAGAAATCCATAATCGAGGTTCCCCCCTCTCCTCCCATACTTTTCTAGTTATCTGCACCACAGCAGCCAATTTTGGTGGAAGACTACTCTGGTTTGATAGATACTGGTTTTGTTTTCTTTTGTGGGAAGAAGTCAAAAAGGGACTTTTATTTGTGTAAACCTGCAGAAATGTGCTGAAATGTACTTAAGGCAGAAAATGGAATATTTTACAATGCTTTTCAGAAAAATTCTATACAAATGAGCTGCTATTAATTTCCAGGAGTGTTAAGCACTTGATTTCTTGTCTTAAAATGAAATTCCCAAGAACAGTGATGCAACATCACAGAATGGTTTTGGGGGAAGGGAACTTAAAAGCTCATCCAGTCCCACCTCTGCCATGGGTAGGGACACCTTCCACTATCCCAGGTTGCTCCAAGCCCCAGTGTCCAACCTGGCCTGGGACACTGCCAGGGATGCAGCAGCCACAGCTTCTCTGGGCAACCTGTGCTAGGAACTCAGCACCCTCATAGGGAACAATTTCTTCCTAATATCCAATGTAAACCTATTCCCTTTTAGTTTGGTGCCATTCCCCCTTGTCCTGCCACTCTATGCCCTTGTAAACTGCCTCTCCTCATCCTTACTGCAGGCTCCCTTCAGGTACTGGAAAGCCACAACTGGGTCACCCTGGAAGCCTTCTCTCCTCCAGGCTGAAAAATCCCAATTCTCTCAGCCTTTCTTCCTAGGGGAGGTGCTTCATCCCTCTAATCCTGTCACTTTTACATCTGACACGGTGTGGACACGACACTCACACAGGGACCCTGGGCTGCAATGAGGAATTGGCTCCGTGCCCACAGCCAGCCTGCCCAGACTGCTCCCAACACCACACAACCAACACCAACTGAAATATTCAGTGACCAGCTCAAAAGTTTGTAATTCTACAAATGAAAAATCACAGGTAAAACTGAAAGGAACTAAGATTTTTGTCAGGTTAAGACCTGAATGCTTGAAATAAGAGTGAGAATCACCCAGGACTCACAAGGCCCAAATCCAGTAGGCCTCAAACCATGGGAAAACCAGACTCCTGTCAAGGAATATCAACTCCTATGTCCTTCAAGCAAACATCCATTAAAACAAATCAACACAACAGTCTGGACTTCCAGAAGACAGCTTCTAAGAGAAGTTTATACTTCTCTCTCCTTTTATTTCATAACTGAAGAGAGTACTGTCTATCTTTTACCATCCTTCTGCTTAGCAGTTTAGCTACTCCAATTTTTATTCAGTGTACAGATCTGTCACCACGTTATAAATAAATATTTTCTGAAATAAACCCAGACAAGTATTTTGGACACAAATTAGATTTCCATGAAATTATCCAAACCAATGCAAGACCACTTACAAAGACCATCACTGTAACTCCTGGACAGAATAATTTTCTTCCATCTTACACTTGCAAGCTACAATCTGCAAATACATCCTTTTTTTTTCAGTATTACATGGAAGACAAATAAGAAATACATTAATCACAGCTGGGACTACAATTTTTTCTGGCGGGAAGAACCTTATCCTTACTTCTAGGAACCTCATAATGCAAAATGTTTGGATACTGAAACATACATTTATATATAAAGAGAGTTGCTATTCTTGCTGAACAGTTTCCTATAAAAGTGAACTTTTAAGCCCAGACAAGTGAGTTTTGAGAAGTCATTTTGTGGAACAAAGATGCCATCCAGTGGTCATCTAAATTGATGATTACTGTCTATCTTTCCTTTTTTATCAGAGCACAGTATTTAACAATTTCATATTTCTTGGCATATATTACTCTGCTTGCCCTAATTCTACTGTTTTAGTAAATATTTCTGGTTTTTACTGAATTAAATTCTGAGTCTCATAGGATGAATCTTGCATTCCAACACACATGGTGTTTTTAAAAGACAGCCTGAGTTCTCAAACTCCCTCCAAACACAAACTGTATCTCAAATAATCCAAGAGTCCAGTTCTTCCTCCTATACTCAACCTCTTGTAACAATTTTCCCTTTCCTTTTCATTATAAACATTTACGCAATTACCAAAAAAAAGCCCTTATCTGAATATAAGCAAGAAAACCCAAAGTATTTGCAGAATTATCTGTGAAAGGTTTCAAAGATTTTGTTTAAACTAAGAGAAGCCATTATAAAAACCTGGTGGCATTTTCTTTATGAACAAACCTTAACTGTATGATTGCACAGTTTTTCTTTCTCATGCATTTTGTCAGATTGGAGCCACTGCTGCCCCGAACTGCAATACTGAACTGCTCCCAAATAAGCCAGAAGAATGCATAAAGCAATGGAGACAAAATTATACCATTGACTCCCCTCTCTCTTACAAGGGAAACTGCACATCATTAGGACAAAGTCCCTACATCCCACAGATCCCATGGATCACACAATCTGAGATTAACAACAATACGTGGCATATAAATGGTGACTTGAAATTAGTGTAGTAGTGGAACAGCCACTACTGTATTATATTTTATAATGACATAGATTGCATTTACACATTAATTATAGTGTTTATTCTGACTTTCACGTTATAATTCGAAATGTCTCCCTAACACTGCTTTGCCACACAATTCACTCTCTGTGTGAAATCTTCTCCCGGATAAGCAGAAAGGCTGACAGAACAGACCATATTTATGGTCAGCATTTTTCTTTATTTTGAAATATATGGGAAAAACACAATCCCCTTATAGCTTGAAATACTCATTTGGAAAAACAAAAACTTCAAGGGCAAGGTTTTGTCCCATACCATTTTGAGATGAAAACTTTGAAGTTATCCATTTAACATCCACATTAGCTTTCTACCACTTCAAGGGCAAGCTGCTTTGTTTATGTTGTTAAACTTTTATTTTTAAAAATGAAAATAAAATACTAGACAAGAGACTCTTTTTTTTGGCTATGCAAGGAAGGTCTGAAAACAAGTTTTTTATTTCCACACACAGTCTACCTCAAAATGCAGCCAGAGAGCAGAGTAAAACACAGATACTAAGATCAGCTTCAAATGACCTCAGAGACTTCATAGAACTATCTCTGAAAACATCCCCCATCCCACTGGCTGTATAAAATCTGACACTGCCAGGTTCTAGGAGGTTCCAGGTTCTACAGAGCTATCTCTGAAAACAAGCTCCTCTGAAAACGGGAGGAATTGCTAGAGAAATCTAATAATTTTAAGAAAAACTCTAAGCCTCACAGAATCTCACACTGGCTGTATAAAACCTGACACTGCCAGGTTCCAGGTGGTCAGATGTAACTTGGAAACAGCACTTCAGAAAAGGAAGAGTTTCTGTGAAAAGGAAGGAGCACCTGGCTACCTGGCACCCTATGGCAAACAAAACACAGCATCATCCCACACACCATGGGATAGATCTTTTCACTTGTGGCCTTGCCATGCAATGCCACTGAGCCCTGCTCAGCACAGTTTGGAAGTGGTGGGATAACACAGGAGGATGAATATCCACCTCCATCCTTGGAGAAATGCAGAGCACATATGGACCAGGCCCTGATCCAGGCGGGCAACTGAACCTCCCAACGGAAATTATTCCATCTCAACATCAGGAACAAACGTTTCCACAGCTCCCTTTAATGGCCACTACCTGAACTGTGGGTAAGAATCACTGGAGAGCCTGCTGCTGTCACCACATCAGGAGGAGCTGGTGTCAGGGGGAACTCTGAGGGGACCAGATGAGGTGGTGAGCAGCAGCTGTGGACAAACATGCAGGTCCCTGGCAGACTCCAGTGGGATTTTTGTTCTCTCACTACAGAAACCTCAAGCTGGCCTGCTATGGTACAAACCCAAGTTGAGACCTCTGCTCGCAAAATAAACAGAAAAAGAACTAAAAATGAAATTCAAATTTCTGTCCTTAGGTATTAACAGAGTCGAAAAGTCAACTGACTGGGAACTGGGATTGTATGTAGTTCTCTCTGAAAAATACAGCAACAATAAATTTAATACCAAAAAGGTGACCTGAAATTTCACAAGCCCAGCTTCATATTGCAGAACTCTTGAACTGAGAACTCTGCATCACAGAACAGCTACTGTAACAAGCAGTGAACTCATGTGAGCAGTCTTACAGTTCATTAAAAAATGCTAACCTTAAATGCATAGCTGCAATCTGCAAAATTCTAAATTGCTAGATCTTTTATGCAATTCCATCTTTTATCTCCTACAGTTCAGAATAGAGGAAAAAAAAAGAAAACAATGAAGTTCAAATTTCTGTTACTTCTGGTTTTAGTGACCAACACTTCGCTCACAAAAGTGAAAAGCTCAAATAAGTTATTTTAAAAAAAGCAGAATGCAAAATAATGAAACAAATATGCAATAATAAAACACTAAGGGCAAAATAAATTTATACATAACACAACTATTTTTCAAAATTCTTGCTTTGCTTTAGATGCCAGTTTGCCTTCTGGCTAAAAACACATTCTTCACACACGCTGGGAATGTTGAGGAAAACTAGTCAGCTTTCAGAGGATTAATACAGATTTCCAGCTCTGTGCCTTTAGGCTTAATAGTCAGACATCTATTTGTCCTCAGGAGAGGTTAGGGGTTGAAATGCAAATATGCAAACAACTGAATTCTTTGTTAAGATATCAGGAAAAAGCTTGATCTTTGCTGCTGTTTTATAAATCCTTGCAATTTTATGGACTTATTTAAATGCAGCTTTGTGTCTTACTATTTTGAAGGAGAAAACAATGTAAGGAAACAAACACATTAATTCTGACTAAAATTTGTTCTCTAGAGGAAAAATGACATACACCCTTGACAGCTTATTTACCAAACTCACTAAAGATTTATTGATTTATCAATCAGTGCCTTGAGCATTTGCTTCTCCCCAAGGGAAAATTAACAATTCCAGCTAACCTAATATATTCTATGTATAAACTAAGTGAATGCAAGAATCAATCCTGGCACAGTTTACAACATCCAGTTAAAAAAATGCTGTCCCTTTTGGTGTATGTAAAATTGAAAGCTATACTAACGAAGAATAAATGCTCACGTTGCTTACAAACATAAAAAATACTTATTAAGACAGTACAATTGAACCCAACAGACATTTTAATTCATTTAAATACTCAGTGGGAGGCAAAAGCATTGGAAAATAAAAAATTGAATGATTTTGCTTCCAGATTAATACTAAGTACTACCACTATTAGTTACAATACTGACATGCCTCAAAGCAGAGATATTTCAAAGAGCTACAAATTCTCTTTTACTTCACCTGCAAAACCGTAAGCCTGAAAATTAATTAGTGGTTTGATTGTCAGAGTAACATAAGAATCCCAGAAGATGAAAATTAAAATCTAGGAATATTTTGTCATTCAATAAAGAAAGAAAATATTTTAACGCAACTAAAATGTACACAACTAAAACGGTGTTAGTGAGAGCAAAATGCAGTAAATGTAAGATTTGCTTTTCACCACAAAAAGTAAAAATATCCCAAATATACATAAATAAAAGTTTGGAGTATAAAGAACTGGCAGAGCAGCTCAGTGCATCACTGCTACTGTGCTGAACCTTTGCAGCAGCTGATTCCTAGAGGGGCCCACAAAACACCCAACCTCTATGAGCTAAGGCAGCACGGGAAGCTCAGACACAGAAAATTCCCTAAAAACCAGGACCAACAATCCCCACACTCAGGGATCCCCTCCCAGGCCCTGGGATTGTCCCTGGCTGAGGAGGGGCTACTCCACAGAGGCCCTGTCCTCACCACCAGCACCTTCCCAGCACAACACATTCCACAGGAGCAGCACACTCCAATGCAGAACACCAACCACAGACTCTTTTAAATCCTCCTGCACAGAATTCCATTCAGCAGAAGTTTTATTATAATCCACAGAATTTACGCTTTTGTTAAACATTTAAAATGTGCATTTAAGTGAAAAATCCTCAAGAACATGTCATGATCCCCTCCCTTTTTTAAAAATAGAATTAAGTATGAAAATTGCCATCCAATCCTAGGGAAAAAAGACAGGAATTATTGTAAAAGGCTGCCCTCTGGTGTTACACCAATTCTAAATTCTGTTTTATACTTCAGCTCCCCCCAACCACCCTGCTGCATTTTTTTTATTATTATTTTTTCTTTTTTTACCTGAAAGAACCACCTCCAGGGTCATTCAGCTTGTTTTTCTGATTTGCAGAGACCTGAACACCAAAGCCCCCAGGACTTTTACTGGCTTGTATTGTTGGTGCCTTCCCTACTGTGCCTGAAAAACACCAAGCAATGTTATTATGAGCTGTCTTAGACAATTTACATCAAAGAACCTTCTGTCCAGGAACTAAATTTAACTGTCTGTAAATTGCAAACAAAGGAAGTTATTATTTTTAAAGACTACATGCTGAAGAAGAACAATTTAAAATACAAAATTTATATTCACATTACAGTTTGTTCAATATTTACAGATCAGTGAAGATACCAAAACTGAAAACCATTGGCCATAGAAAGGTATAATATTTATAATGTCTGTAAGAATGTTTGCAATTGCCAGTAAACCACTTTTCTGGATAATCTGTACAGAATAAAGAAGCTGAATTTAAAATGTTCTTAATACAAATACATAAAGTCAGAGCTACTCAGGGTATTAACTATGCCTTTTACATTTTCTATATAGTAATTGCTCCTTATTGCAGTGAAAAATATGTATTTCCGAGCTGAAAGTACTGCATTCATTTTAAAATGTTTTGCATTGCACATAAAAGAAAAAACACTATTGCCAAATTTGACACATGCCCCCCATAAAGGTTGTATTTTGCTTCCTCATCTTGAAAACAATGACTCAAAAACAATTCATGGCTGTATCGAGACTTTACAAGCCTTGAAGTACAAGTAAAACAGGGCTTTCCAAATGAGCCAAAGCATGGTGGACATTCAGTAAATTAAAGAGATCTAAATTCCTCTCTGACATGAAACTTTTGGAATGAGCCTTCTTTGACCGCCTAAACACATTGACTTGGGTTACATTTTTGGGTTTCCTTTAATCCCACCTGTGTTTTGGCACGCAAAAATAACTCACTTCTATTTGATTTAAAAGATCTCACCTCTCTCTTGTTTATCACTCCATTTTATTGAGCATTACAGATGTAGTGTTTGAGACTTTGAGAAGGATGTGAAGTTGTCCCTGCACGCCGGTGACTCAGTTGCACATAAATGGCACGGTAAGAACCTCAGCAGAGTTACAACATTTTTCTTTCATGAATTGTAAAATTCTGAAACACAACTACCCTAATAAATCCTTTTAAGAACATTTCTTGGCTAATACAAAGCTGCTAGCTTTGACTGAGTCCTGCATTACTTTTTCTTCTTTTTTTAAGTCTTCATCAACTCCAACATATGATCTTAAAGAGAAACTAATTTGATAGTGTTTGTTGAGTTCTCCATGTGTATAAATATACTGTAATGTGGACTCTCAACATTAGCAAATACAAAACTAGATTTAGGACTTCAGGCTCAAGCCTGGGGAATAAAAATATTTTGTCATCATAATATTCAAGGTCCATGAGATGTCACAGAGAGCATTAGTTCACGGACCAGGCAATTCATTTATCTATTTCACATGAACTAATGGAAAGGTTTTCTACTAAGTGGACTGGAAGGAAGGAAAGAAACAATATAATGACAAAAATTAGCAGATTTCTGCTTTGTACAATTAAGATCTAGAAGATCAAAAATGTGTTAACCTTGAAAATTATTGCAATGGCAAACTTAAAGTAACAACAGCACTCCTCCAGAATTAATACATTTCTTTGTAATCAGTATCAATGCTTTGTTTTCTACAGATGATAACTTTTGATCAAAAAGCACCCCCAAAACATGTATATTATAGGGAAGAATTAGGTCTCACATTCATCCCAAGTATATGTAATTCTGCTCAATGGATTGGGCAATGTGAATGCAAGATTTGGGATGACACTTGAGTTTTCTGGTTTAAATAAATCACGACTGTGCACAACTAAGGGTTAGACATAAAATATGCCAAAAATGTCCATTTTTATTATGGGCAGAGCATATTTTGACAACTAAAATCACCTGTGGGCCTAGGTATTTCATGGGATTGGTAATGACATACAGAGTCTTTCACCACTGCATCCCTGCTTCAAATTTTAATTAGCATGATCTAGAAAAATAAGCCCAAATTTAAGAGCTTACAAATTCCTAGCTGCATTTCAGCACTGGTTAAATGGCTGCAACAAATACTCTAGTTAATTATTTTATTATTTGGCTCAATTCCTCCATCCATAACATGGAATTCACCCAATTATTATACTAGCAGAAAGCTTTGGTAAAGGAGTGTGAATTTTTCACGCAGTAACACTGGTGTTACTTCCATGGCAGTGGAAGTAATTTTATTTATATAAAAGTCCTAAAGCCTGCCAGTTTTATCTAAACTACTGTTTTAAGAAGCATTACAGCCTGTTCACATGGGTGTACTGAAGACACGTTACACTTGGAGATTCACTCCTGTCAAGGAGGAAAATGCAGCACTTTGTGGAGGTCAGCTCAGTTCTGAGGTAACTATCCTTAACAAGTCACACTCCACAAAATTATGCTACTGTAATTTTTACCTAGATGATGTTCTGTTCCAGTATATTATCTCCTTCTGCAGGAATACCTAGGTCAGTATAAAATATCATTACACTGGTGTTTACAGTAGAAGGTTTTAACAACATATCACAATGATGCACTCTTGACAGTGCTGCCAGCACACAGGAAGACTGCTCCCTAGACATGGGCTGCAGGATGAGTGGTTTTATACTGGGATGTTTTCTAAATGCTTATTCTTGTTTTGGCTATGTAACTAAAACAATATACTGGAGGGCTTAACCAAACCTGTAAATTGGAATAAGCTCACCAGAAAGGAGGATCTTGCATAAATTGGCTTTTATGAAACCATCTACCATAAGCCAAACTGCCAGTTAACTTGCATTGCACTGGCTGATCAAGGCTATCAAGAATAAACTCATATTCCAAACCTACTGTTTAAAAGACAGATGCCAGTATCATGCAATTCTCAGCACACTGTTGACATTCACAACTTGGAGAGTGAATGAGCAAAGAAATGAAATCTGCCTTCACTCTCAAACACACTAGTCAGAAGTGAAAGCTCATGCTATAAGATGCATGGACATGTTATAAACTCAAGACATGAGTATCAGTGCTATCAAACAAACACATTTTATGGTGAGTAACTGTATTTCTGCCTAACTTGGAAAACAGCCTACAGGATTACAGCCATAGCTTGGTCTCTGTGTCCATTCAACCTTTGGATTACTCTAGAAGAGCAGAGCAAGTAAAACATGAACTGCTATTAAACATTTTCGATGCTTTTTTTCCCAAGAACAGAAACGACCAAGCAATGAAGTCAAGTAGGCAGCAATAGCTTTTATGTGCTTTTAAACTAGTTTGATTCCTGATTCAGCAACTGAAGATGACAAGCTCTGTATTCCATTACAAACCCTCAATAATCATGTAAAGGCCCACATCCAATAAGATACTCTCACACATATTCAGGAAAAATAAAACCCAAGCCTAAGAGGTTCAGTGGTAGAAAGAAACAAATGGGTATTTACTAGGAAGCAAGGAGGCTTTGGGAATCCTCTTAGAAAGTGGGAAGTATCAACCAGCCATGGACCCACCTGTGCACAGACAGATGAGGAAGGTGTGTACAAACCACATGCCCTGGCTAATCATGGCATGTCAGGCTGCTGTAGCCCATCTCTGACCTCACCAAAAAGTAAACATACTGACAGGAGGCAAAGAAAACCAACCCGAGGCTTGAGACATTTCTCTAGGGCTCCCACCTTGACCCCTGTAGCTGCAGAGATGGGGACTACCATGTTCTGCTTCAGGAGTATGAACCAGAAGTAGGATGATTAAATTCAGGCATCCACTAGGCTTCAGGAAAATGCAGAATTTCTTTCTTGGCCCAGAGCTACAGTTTAGGACAATGAGAGCCAAGTTCCTGACCTGGTTTAGAACTTTCCATGAAAAACTTCTAAGTAAGGAGCTAAACATGTGAGAGTTTAGTACTCGGGTTGTTTCAAAACATTTCACTGTGTTGGTCCGAAACGCCTTGAAAACTGCATATGAAAACATGCATTCTTCAGCCAGCATGAGGTAAAAATAAATGTCAACAATGTTGCCAATGTCAACACTGTACGTTTTTTCATGCTACTCGTTTGTAATTACAACAAAATTCATACAAAGGTAACAATCTCACTAAAACATTTAAACCCATACCTTGTGGTCTAATGGTCTGAGTTATTACCACTGGCATCCTAATCTGGGTAGTCTGGCAAGCAGGGGTTCGTTTCACAGTTTGAGCAGATGTTGACTGGATAATCTGCTATTATTAAAGAAAAGTATACTTATATTATACTCTTTATACACAAACACACACAACGTAAATACACTAATACCTGTAATTACCAAGATAAGCACGTGGATCTCTACAAGCACAACCAGCTGGTGACAAAAGTCATATTCATGTAATGCATGTGGTTGTGTGTGTGTGTATATACATAGTTTGCCAATATGCTTTAAAAAAATTAAATAATATACGATACAGATGTCATACCTCACAACCTTCACTAAAAATATATTTCAAATTCGTACGGTTAATATTAAAAATCAGACTTCTGTCTTCAGAAATTTTACTAGGAAGAAAAGCAGTTTTGTAGAACAAAATGTTGCAATAATTGTAGTGGTATCCACCTACAAACATTAGGCCTTGCACTGAATATCTACGCTTTTTAAAGAAAACATACTAAAAATAAATTCTAAAATATTATGGATTCCAAAGTCAGATATATACAAGAAGGCAATCCAAGTGTTGGGGTGATCATATACTATGAATCTTTTAAATGCTAATTGGATACTCTCAAGGTTTCACTTACTACTAATTCAGGTTCTG
Source organism: Illadopsis cleaveri (assembly GCA_013399915.1). Classification (NCBI taxonomy): domain Eukaryota; kingdom Metazoa; phylum Chordata; class Aves; order Passeriformes; family Timaliidae; genus Illadopsis; species Illadopsis cleaveri. The sequence continues at coordinate 164,481 of VXBB01018248.1, read as the reverse complement.
AAGTCTTTTCCCAAAACTAAACCTGAGTTAGAAACTTAAAATTTGACCCATAAACAAATCAAATCAAAAAGAAAACACATGCAAGGGTCATGTTTAATCAACAGCAAAATGTACATTCACATGATCAGGGACAAGGCAGGCACAGACGTAATGAACACAAGATCCAGAAAGATGTGTGGATGCTGCAGAGCTGTAAAAAACCCCATAAATAGACATTGAAAATAAAACAAGGGCAAACAGCTATTTGAGTAGGATTCCAACCACAACTCGGGCATGGCAACCTCAGAAGCCACGTGCTCCTCACAGTCACAGCTGAGTTCCTCCCACTGTGTGAGCCCTGGGATGCAGCATTCCCTCCTGGAAGGCAGCCCCACACTGCACCTCCACATAGCACCACTCCCAAGAGTAACTAACACCATTTCACTCAGCTGGACAATGGCCAAACCTCTGACTGCAAAGCAACCTATGGAGAAAAGGAAAGGAGAAACGGCATCTGCAAAAGAAATGTGAAAGTAGAGGGTGAGCAATGAGGAAACCATTCCATTAGCAGGAACCAGGGCTCCAAAACTGGAAGGGAGACAGGTGAAAACTACAAACAAGAAAAGAGTAAGGAGGGATCTGTGATGCATTCTAGAGAAAAAACAAATAGGGCCATTCTGAAGCTACAAAACTGCATTTTGTACATCCTAAAATACAGAGAGTCAAAAAGTTACAATAAACCTGTGAATGTAGATGTATTAGCAATAACCACCTTGCAGAAAGAGAAAAGGGAAAAAAGATTAAGGATTCAGCTTCAGCTATGGACACTGAAGGAAAATGGAGCATTTGTACTAAGCACAGAAATGAAGCAAACAGATATAAATTTACTTGGTCAAGACAGCAAGTAAATAGTCACACTTAGAGGGGAAAGAATAAAGCAGCTACCATGCTCAAAACCAAGAAAGAAACAGAGTTGATCAGTGAAAAACACAGAAAAATTTGATTTTAACTGCATTTTGAGGCACAGGAAACATAAACAAGAGCGGTTTTGGTAAAAAGACAGAATAGTCCACATTAAGAACACATACATTGGTATGAAAAAGGAGAATACTGTCACTTTTATAATAATTTACTGGACCAGTTTTCAGAGAAGAGTGAAGAAAAGCTGCTGTACCTTAACGGGCCAGAAGCCAGGCCATAAAGGAGCTGTGTGGGACCTCTGGACAGTATTACTATCTGGTATTACAGTATTGTAATTACTATCTGGTATTACTTTCTTTTTTCTCTCTGTGAGGCAACTTCTACAGTTCAGAACTAAGTTTTGTTTCCCTTGATTAATATTTTCATGTGAATATCCTACAAAATGACCCACTAAGACCATTTAAGACAGGACAATATTTAACCATTTAAGATGACATAAATGGCAATGTTTTCTTTACTATCCAATACATTCCAAAAGCTGTCTTTTGGCATGTACTGTACTAGGGCTTCAATGTATGTACAAATGCTGAAAGTCTAGAAAATTACTGAGAAACAAACTTCCAAGGGGCAGAGACCAAAATCACCATCTTAAACTCAATACAGAAACCAATCAGCAACAGGTACATGCTCTCTCAAAAGAACAACTGCACCAGAGCTCAGAGTAGCATCTTACACTGAATCCCAGCTTCTATACTGGAGTTTTAAGAAATGTTTCAACACAGATGCAGTCTTCAGACCTGGAAGTCATTCAGGAATTAACATCAGCAATTTGTTTCTGAAACAAAGCATGTAACTTCTTTGCAGGCAAACTAGGGACATAGTAAAAACCAATGAATCAGAGAATCCTGCATTAAAATTTATAACTAAGCCACACTTCATCAATTAAGATAATTCAAACTGTTCTAATCTTCTTGCCTGTTTTTCCAACACCATAAACGTTACTAATAAGTCCTTAGCTTGACCTGAAAGTTGTAGACAATGAACAAGTGTACTAGCAAGCTGGTCTGGGAGATGATTAACTTAAATGAGTTCACATTTCTCACAGACTAAAAGTACCACAACAAGTGTACCCCATGTCACATTATCTATCCATATTCTGAAACAAAGCTGAATGCCACTGATCAGTTCACAAGCACTGACCCAGACTGAGAGAGCAGATACAGAAGTTTTAGGACACTGAGGTCATCAGGGACATTACTCCAGCCTACAGGAAAGGGGAGATCTTGGTGCTGCTGCAACCACCCTTGAGAAGATGTAGAGAAGACAGAGTCAGACTCCCTCAGATGTGCAGAGCAGAAGGATGTAACACCAAAGACACAAGCTGCAATATAGGAGATTCCAATGTAATACAAGAAAAAAAACAATACCATGAGGGTGGGCAAGCTCTGCACAGGATGCCCTGAGAGGCTGTGTAATTTCTTCTTGAAGACACCCAAAACATGACTGGTCACATGGGAGACATCCCAATGTGTAAGCAGGAGGCTGCACAAGACACCTCCAGGAATCCTTCCCAACTTTTCACCACTGTGTCCATAAACACATCATCAAGGATTTTATTAAAGTGCTGAGTCACAAAAGGTAAGAAGATAGAATACAAAAGTCTTCAGACCTTACTGTTCATCATTCCACCTCCACTAAAAAGAGAAATATTTTAATTACGTGCGCCTCTGAAGACAGCAAGCACAACAGAACAACAGAGGGACAGAAGACAGAAAAGACAGAATGTGATTTAGTGATTGCCTGGATTTGATAAGAGTTTGGAAAATGGCAAAACTACCAAATAAAACTATGATCAAGACAGTGTTGAGACAGCAAGTACTGCCATATACCAGTTATTCCTCTTCAATTTCTCTGTCTGAAGTTGAAGAATCATGTCCTAAGCTGCTGCACTTTGGAGCTCTTCAAGGAACACACTAAAGCAGCAAAGTCATGGCACTGCTTCTCCAAGGGCAATGTGTGAACAGTTACCTACATTTTTGCTCTATAAAACAACATTTTTCTGCAAAGTAAGATGTACATTTCTCACAATAGAAAGTATTCTCCCTCTCTTTTTATTTCATCTTCGCACTTCTCCCCTTGTCACCTCTCTCCACTACTCACATTCACTTTGATTCACCATTTGTCTGCTCTGCCAGGCCAGTTCCTCCTCTCACCTCCTGAACACTGTAGATGCTGCTCTGCCCTTTGCTAAAGGACTGTATTTTCACAGGTGAAAAAAGAGATGGTTATACAAAGGTGCTTCCATAAGGTAGCAGGCTCATGAAGACAAAAAAGGATATGCAACAATCACACTACTGATAACCAGAATAACAAAGAGGTCACAGCTGAAATACTCTTTTTTCCCCTAAGGGTTTTCTTCAAAAAGCGTAGATTTGGTAACTCTGTGAGTCTCTCTAGGCCTAATCTCAAATCAAAAGGTGATGATCATGCCATGACATCATCTACTGTGTAAGTTATTACAGGGCAGAGAACAAATTACAGACATGAACACAGACCAATAATCAACAACAAAACCAACAAATATAGACTGAGAAAGAATCCAGCCAAAGCACATCAAACATACAGAAGAAGAAAGAGAACAGAAGTTATCAGTCTTTCTCATGTCTGCACAAGAGAGACAAAATGGAATAAGAGCCAATACCTAGAAACCATTGAAAGGAAATTTCCTTTAGGACAATAATATTAGAACTCATTGCTAAAGTTTCTGAAGGCAAGGATTTTGCAAATCTCCTGGACCAGTGCAGATGCACAAGGTTCCAACCTTTACTTGCCTCCCTTTTACTTGATGAGGGTTGCAAAACCAGCCTGGCTCAATTCACCCTTTGCAACAAAAGCATCTGATCCAAAAGCTTAAACCTATCAAGTACTACAATAAAAACAAATACACAGTAAACAGGAGTTTCTAAAAGAATGAAAAACAAAAATAAATTTGAAAAATATATCCTTTATCAAGCACTTTTTTTTCTCAATTAAGTTAAAAAAATATTGTGGAAGGAAGAAACAAGACACGCATAAACATACAAAATTCAGAATGGCTGTGGTCTGATCTGACATTTATCTTCACTCATGAGTAAACACTTGCTAACTCACTTGTGGCTATGCCACTTGTGATTTATCAGTCTACTCACTCCTGAAGATAAATGTCATATCAAACCTCAGCTATCATGTAATCTGGCAGCATTAACTTACAATGTTCATGCTTTTATAGGCCTAGAATTCATATTTACCGTTGCTCACCATACTGCAGTACCAGCTACAGTTTTGCAATGGTGCCACAAAATCTACATAAGCAATTTTTTTTCCTCCCAAATTTAAAAAAAGAAAAACTATTTTAAAACTCAGCACATAAATTTTAATGTTAATATGACAACAATATTATTCCTTTGAGTATAAGTTTCCAACAATGAAATGAAGAAAAATAAAACAGAAGCCACAAGATCACTTGTCCCACCTGCTCCTCAATTTCTTGTACAATTCTTCCTACAATGGTCAAATGATCTACTTTTGAGTGTTTTCAATTATGGCTTTTTCATCACTGTCTTCCTTGGGAGCCTGATCTACCATCTAATATCCTCTCTTACTTTAAGGATATTTTGCCTTATATCCTACCTAAATACTTCATTTAATTATATCCTGTTATTTGTATTTGTACCATCTTGGTCTGTTCCAAATAATGGATTCTCCCTTTTATTCTCCCTTATAATCAGTGTTTGACCAAGTTATGTGTGTTCAATTCTCTTAAGGTTTTCTTTTAATCTTTGTTTTCAAGCCTGGCCTTTTCTTATTGGTTTCCAAACAGCAATCAGTGATGATATTCTCCTTATAGTAAGGTACAGCCCACAGAATTCTGAAAATAAAGTCCATGATAACAACTCAGAAAACCACTAGGCTGTGTTCAAATAGGCAATTTGTCAAGTATACGCTTTGTTCCTGTTAATGGATCCCAGATATCTACTGCTCAACTGCCACTTTTATTTAAATGTTACTGCACACCAAATTCCACGTCAGTGGCTAGAACTTTATTAGTTAATTAACAGAAAAGACTCCTTTTATCCAAACAGCCATCTACTGCTCTCCCATTTCTAAGCTGCCTTGCAGAGAAGACAAAAGGAAAATGATTTCCTAAAATTTCACTAAAATGTGTACAAATTGCATTCATTCATGAACAGAAAAGTGATGCCAGAAAAGCTTCAGCGGAGAATTAAAAAGCCAAGCGGAACATTCCCATGTAACAGAATTCTTATTCTGCTGCTGTATCTTGATTCCAAATTCCATTACTCTATCTCAACTCTGAGAGACTCTAACCACTGTGACAGTGCAGGGAAAGTGTCAGTAAATGTTTGAGCAAATCCTGTTCTAATGTAACTTAGAATATGGCAGAGCCTACCCTCTGGACAGCGTGCCCAATTAGTGCAGCAGTAACGGTGCACATCCATTTCCATACATCCCTCTTAATTCTAGACCTACATGAATCTTTATACAGCTTTGTATATAATTAAATTTGTTTTAATTAAGATGGATCACTGATTTTCTCACTGGGTTTTATCACTCAGGTTTAATACTTGGATTTAACCTCCAGGAGTACTTTCTCCTTATGATGCAGTCAGTGCCAACACAATACATAAAGTGCTAATCCACCTCCACTACCAATCAATAACCTCACCACGTGTAATAAAGAACATCTCTCTTATTCATACAAATTTTACCTGCTGCAACACCCAAAACAAGACAGCCAATATCTGCATATGTAAGGCAACACAGAGCACATGGACTCTAAGATTGGCAATTTAGACAAACTTTGAACATTGCACTTAGAACAATTAAAAAAATTGATTGCTGGCTTATCTCATTAGTGTCTCATCAATAAAATATTAGCCTAAGATTGTTCCCCTGTTTCTTTATGTAGAAGTAGCACTATCTAGCTTTATTAAAGCATTGTTTTTCATAGCTTGGAACATGATTCCAGTAATTTACAAAACAGATTAAAAGTCTCCTGTTTCACCTCCACTAACACTGTACATTTCAAAGCCTTTGTGAAGCTATGCTGCATGCTGACAGCGTACACAGGATTTTCATGTTGCAAGGTACCTCAGTGTAACTGGAGAAAGCACCACCATAGCTGACACCTTTGAGAAAACACAAAGAAAGGAACAGCTAACAGACCCTTCATGTTTTAAGGGAAACTGGACTACTGTAAACTGGCTGGTATGAAAATATCTATATTCTAAAACAAGCTTGCCCTTCTGCAGCTGGACAGTTTGCAAAGCCAGCTGGAACTCTCTCCAATGAGCTTGAGGCTTGGAAAACCTGGAGCTCAGCCAGTTCTTCCATCAGTGCTGGCTACCCTGAGGCAAGCCAGCTGCAATCTTCCTCTTCCGGACAAGTCCAAGGCAAGATGGCCAGCAGCTCTGTGCTCTGATTTTGGGGAGCACTGGGAACTGACAGTGTGATCACTGTCACTACAAAAACATCAATACTTATCAGCAATTACTGGGGTGATATGGAGCTGCTGCTGTGGTGTCTGCTTGGCACCTGAGCTGATGGTTGCTGTGCTAAGAATTTTTGATGCAGTAATTCTTGATGTCTGATGCTGCTTTTGTCTGTATAGAACTACTCTGAAGGTCATTAAATGTCTGGTTAATGTAATGTTTGATTCTATTAACTAATGAATTATAAATTTAAAGGAAATAAGAAAAGACAGTTTCACACTAAAGTAAATAAATTATGATTTTTAATGTCTTCTCCCTATTATATATATATATTTTATATATTATATATTTCCCAGAAAAGAAATAGCATTAACCAGTTTTGCTTTGTGTAGTTTGTGACCTTTTAAAAATGTAGTGGTCATTTCATGTACCCAGTAAATGAAAATTCAGCCCTAGACCTTGACCTCCTTACAGACAGAAATACAACTTCTCTTGCTTATCAGATCAATGTCCACAATGTTACTTGAGCAATTTTCAGCTCCTCCTATGACACAGGTATGTCAGGAAAGCTCTTCACATTGTTAATCTCCACTCAGGTTAACATCACAACTGCTTGCTTAGAGTATCCACTGACATGAGACAGACAGAATGTGCCTCTCAGAAATTTGGCTTTATCCCAATCAGAAAATACTCCACCAGAACTATAATCATAAGAGTAAGAATTCCTGTGGTGTCACCCATTTTTGTCATACATGAGTGTTTCTCAAAAGGTGGGGTGAAACCTGCTTACTGGGCACAGGAGCACTTAAGGTGGGCTGCACAACATTGGGAAAAGCCATGTTACATGGCAGTAGGTTAACCTGAGATCGTGGAATGAGACAAGGCCACACTTACTGGCCATGGACATTTCCACCTGTAAGAAATCTCTCAGCTGCAGGCAGAAATTTGCATAACCTGGGACAGAGTGTAATTTTTCTACCTACTGCCTGTAATTATCACCAGTTTCTGCTCTTCTGCCTAGAAGAGCCAAAGCTAGTGTCCAGTCAGTCATGAAACATGGGCAAATCAAAGACGTCACAAAAAGTGTGAGGAACACTTTTCCAATTAATACAACAATCCAGACAGAGTGGGGAGAAGCCAACTCAGAAAAAGAAAGAATGCAAGTGGCTGGACTTGCATTGAAGCAGCTGAGTTAAGGTGAAAAACACCCAACTATCTCGTGTGTATTACAACTGCCAGAGTCAGAAATCTTACCATTCAAGATGTTCTTACACATTAAAACTATGCTCTCTAAAGGATTATTAAATTATATTAATTTTATTTTGAAGTTAATAATTTAACCACTACAAAGTGTTTGTAAGGTTCAAGACACAGCTCAGGTATTTTCAGACTGTGCACTGCTACTACTTTTAAATTAAAGCAAAAGAAATATTCTCTCTCTACACACCTTATAAATTATTTATACGCTTTATAGAGCCTATAAACTCAAGAACAGATAACTGTAAGCTTTTACATTATCACATTTGCATTTCTCAACCTTGATAATATAAATTTTTACCAACTTGATACGTGTTCTGGAACCTCTCTATATGATTTTGAAACCTAAGTGAAGTTCTTTACTCACACATACACAGAAACCACAGAAAAGGAAACTCTCACAAAGGGTAGTAATGCCTGTATGAACTCAAAGCCTTGTAAAAATCCTTAACACCTTTTAACTACAAGTGCAAACACACACACAAGATCCTGTGTAACAGCAGGATAAAGTCACCATGCTCTCAGTCACTACCTGGCTGTACAGCGGCTACAATTGCTGAAATTAATGAACCTAAGCACTTAATATTCCACTACACACAAGATACAGTTCAGTGAGTAACAGAGAATGGCATTATTGCTAAACAAAACATCCTGGTGCAGCACAGCTATTCTTCCACAAGATTTTATAACTGTGTGCAGAAGAGTTTAAAATGAGACAGTTAATTTTAAAGCAAAGCAGCATAACTGATGACATACTCAATATTATACTCTTGCCTGTAAATCTTGGAGAGCTTTCTGTTCTACATCTGTAATTCCCTCAAATTCCACTGTGTTTATACAACAACCACTCTATTGCAGGCAAAAAGACCAAGAGTGCACTTCCTTAAATTTATGTTAATAATCTTATCTGAAGCAATGGTTGAGCATACATGTGAAATGACAGAAAATGAGGTACTAACATATACCACAGAATATGATACAAACAACAAAGAATTTTCCCAAACAAGCTGCAGTGAAAGTGACACTGAAAACTGCCATACAGTTCATGAAGAAATCCTCTTTTATACTACAGTACCTACCAGTTGAGAACTCTGATTTGACTGTACCACCTTAACCTGAGGAGGCTGCACTGTATTCGATACAGAGACTGTGCAAATGTTGTTTGGTTGCCTTATTCCTATCGTCTGTGTCGTGACAACAGAGGAGATGCTTCCCGAGGCAGACTGAGGTATCACTTGTGAGAGCTTGGTCTGTTGGAGAGACTGCTGAGACGGCTGTCCTTGCAAAACCAAATGTTGACTATTCAGTAAAGATTGTCTCAGTGCAGGTAGACTTTTCTAAAAACAGAAGAAAGTTTATGCAATATCAAACTTGGCAGATTGACAAAAAGCATTTTGAAATTTGCTGTAAACATAATTAAAAGAATGCATCTTTATTTCCAATTTTACTAACTGCCTGTTCATTAAACAGAACTAAGACTGAATATATTTTATAAGAGAAAGTTCAGTTTTTAATAAGCATTCAATTTGGATTTAGCAACCCTGTAGATTTTCACATGCCCTTCATTCCACTCTGGCAGAAAAATGTATCACTCTTCTTCTCAAGACTATCTGCAACTTGTAGCTTAGGTCTTTGGAAGGGCAAGAAATGGAAGCAGAAAAGGTAGAACCATGGAACAACCCTATTCCCAGCAAGCTGCATCAATTTACTCCTCCTAAAACACCTCCAGTACCTAGAACCAGATGATTTCACTCTCGATGCCCTACAGAAGTAGCTGTTTATTGTATTATTTCTAGTAAGCAGAAGTAATTATTGTGAGTGGATTAGAAAAGTGTACTCTTGTAAGCTCCATGTTCACACCATTTCAAGGAAAATATACTTCTAAAAGGCTTTACTGTACCTTCATGAACAAACTTCTTACTTTTTAAGTGGCAGAAGTGTTCTTTTGAAGTGCTCCCCCCAGGCAGCTGTAGAATGCAGCAGTGTTTAGCCCAAGCTACAGCTCTTTCTAAACTTCTACTATTGATTTAAAAACTTAATGCCTGTTGCCCAGAAAGGACTTCAAAGAAAGGAAACAAACCAAAACTTATCATGATGCTAGAAGTAACTGCAGTGAAAGCCACAAACAAGAGTTAATGATAACTTGAAAAAACAGGAGCAGAAGTTCTGAAGAAAAGTTGCAGGGAGAGAAGAGAGGGAAAATCTGCCCTAAAAAGAGAAGTTTTGAACTAGACCAAAAATACTTTTAAATCATATTTGTGGTTTGGTTGGGACTTAAACATGCTTTTTATGTTTGCATATAATGCTGCATATGGAAGTTATTGTAGCTAATTTACAGAACCAATTAAAAGTTAAATTTACCCCCGCATATACTAACTTAGGACTCCCCAAAATAAATCTATTTGGTATCACATCAGAAATTCTATTGCTGATTAGTTCCAGATTAGAAGCAGAATCATCTAATCAACACTTTATCCAGTTCAGTTTTTCATAACCATTGTTACATGTGGATCAAAAGTTACCAATGACCCAAACATAGATTAGGAAAACAGTATGGAAACAGCTTATTAAATTACTTGAAGCATTCCATAAAAATAACTTGGGACTCTTTGAAATGTGAATGTTTTTCTTCTTGACAAAAAATTACCTACTACCACAGAAAAGTGTATTTATTCTAAAAGTAAAGGATCACTACAGAATAGCCAATGGATTTCCAAACTAGGGAGTAACTGCTTTTTTTTTTTTTTTTTTTTTTAAATCTAATTACTGCAATGTTCTAGATCAGAGCTACTCAATCAGTGAACTCTAGATCAGCTCTGGATGACAAATACATTTTTGTAAAACTCAGCCAAGGTCCCCAATACACAAGGTCTCCCTCGTGTGGGATCTCCCTGTTTCTCACCATTGTCCCAGGCTGCTGGAGCAGCACCTGCCTGGCCTGACACAGGTGGAGCCTGCACAGGACTTCCAGTCAGGAAGGTCTTGGCAGACATGGGCAGCATTTAGAAGTAAGGGAACTGTAGTCCTGCTCTGGACCAGTGAAGATAACACTATTTAAAAAGGATATTCTAAGACTTAACGTAATGAAGTTTTGCACTGAAATAGATTTATCCAAACAACATTCACGTTACCTTAAGGAAAGGTACAAGATATGGCTGAGGAGATGATTTCAGTTCTGTTTGAAGGCGGCCTGTAAATTCTTCTGGATCAATCTTTGCATCCTTCAGGGTGAAAAAAAAAAAAGCATCAACATCTCAGTTCAGTTGTTTCTTTGCCTCTTTCCCAGCTACTATATACACATATCTCTCTAGCTAAATAAGCTGCCATATCAAAAACTTTCAGAGCTGAAGTCCCTTAATTCCTCTGGAAAATCCTTCTGCCAAACATTAATTTCAAACATGTAACATGCCACTCAAAATTCAGAGAATTCCCTTGGGGATGCACAATTTAAGACAAAATGAGGCCCCAGAAACACTCAAGTCTCTTTTGGGAGTCCACTCCCTTGCTAACATTTACACAGTGATTTCTTTTTTTCAAATTAAAAGAAAACAACGACAACAGGTTGCTGACATAACCTTACCAATATAAAATTTGTCACTCTTTCTAATAATTCCAAAACCAATTCTGATGGTACAATTTAACTTGTAGGATCCACATATATAAAACTATATATGTAAAGCACAGCCATACATAAAAAGCATGCTTATAAGTAGATATAAAATCTTCTCCTCTATGAATTCGTATGTATACTCACAAAATACATACTTATAAATGTATCAAATACATAATCCTTTATTTAACAGTAATTCAAGAGAATTCTAACTTGGGTGCATTTTATGATACTTTTAAGGTATCATTAGTTACAAGTTCAGGTTGTAATAAAAACATTAATTAGCCTTCCTGACCGATACAGAACAAGAGAAAAACCAAACTAAAACAAGCGTCAATAAATATATTTATTACATATGTGTGTTGGTACTTTGTTTAAAACACTGTAAGTAGTCACCTTTACTTATTTACTCTTTTCAAATTAGTAAAAGTTAAAATAAGTTTTCACTAGAATCATTGAATATGACTGTTGAATGGCTCACACTTGAAAAGCTTTAGGTTTGTCTAAAATATAGAGATTTCTCTGGCAATGAATTCAAATAAATGTATAGCAACTACTTTTAAATCCAAGTTTTTCATAAACTTTATCACATTTCTTTTAAGAAGTTTGACTCTTTTCCCAGCTCAACAGTAACCCCTGTCTGCAGCTCATTTATACAATTCCCTGCAGCATCTGTTGCACTGGGGACTGCAGCAAGTCCAGCCTGTTTCTGGCCCTGAGGACTCAAACACAGCTTTGCCTCTGGAAATGCCACTAAGGCTCCATGCAGGAGCATCCATCTGCAGAACAGCTGAAAATCAGCAGCTCAGGAGAACAGTTTTCCTTCAGTCCCAGAAACTCTAAACCACGTTGTGAAGGGATTGTTTCTACAGTTGTTCTGTGCTTCAAAAATAAGAGCTTCTTGTGTCAGAGAAGACCAGAGTTTGGAGGAAGAAGAATCTTAACAAATCCTCAAGGAAAAATCCTGCATTTTACTAAAGAAACAACCAAAATATTACTCATCAAAACAAGAGTGTCTTTGATAACTGCCTATTAAATACTTTACTTTCCCCTTTCAAAAACCAAGAGAAAGTCTGCCTTTAACAGATTTTTTTAATATATATAATGTACAGAATATTGCATTTGATGAAACCCAACTCCTTTCATTACAGCCAAAAGATTTGTTAAGATCAAAGCAATACTTTTCAGCATCCATAAATAAGAAGTTTAATAGATAACTGACAAAATAAAAGGTAACTAAGTATTTACCAACAAATCTTGAACCAGAGCTTTCACATTGCGGGATGTTTCTGGAGATGGTGAATTATGAGAAGCAAGTTTTATGAGGGTAGCTAAAAAGTTCTTACATTTTTTCACATTCTCTTGCATTTCCTGCAAAAGCCAAAGAAAACAAGTATCAGCTCCATGCTATTTCTCCATCACACAATGCATGCTCTGACCACTTCAAATAAGGAAAATTATGACATTTTTCTAACTCAGACCACATATGAAACATGTTTTGCTATTACTGCTTGTAACCTGAGACTTTCTTATCTTCTTTAGGTAACTGAACATTGTAGCTTGTAAATAACAACAAAAATCAATGAAAGAAATATGTTTTATATTTTACAGTCTGCTTTGGTACAAATAAATATGAGAAGTAACACAACAATTTGCTGGAGATGCACACCCCATTGAGATGCTCAACAGACAATGTACAAATGTTCCCCAAGCTATCTTAATTTGTTAAATTATTGATTCAGTGTGTTTTTGTACAAAGCAGCTACAGCAGTAAAATCAAATTAGAAATAAGTCTTCAGACATCATCATATCTAATCTTCTTTTCATTAGTAGTAAAACAGTAGTTATTTTCACATGGAGTAATTCCTCCAAGAAACAGAAACGTCACACTTCAGTGTAACCATAGTTTTGAGGCCCAGCAACAGGATAATCATGAAGTCCCCAGACCCAAGGCCTGACTGTTCTGGCTACAGGAACAGAATAGTTCTTTCACTAGTGCCACATATATGGCAGGATGGGCAAAGCTGACCACAAGCATTCTTCCTCCCTCTCAGAATTTGTATCCCATTTAGGGGAAACCAGGGGAACGGTTTTCCTGTTTGTCAAGTATTTGTTCCAACAGGGGATACATGCTTGCCTGAAGAAAAAGCTCTTCCTGCTTCTGAATACACCGGAGGAGTTCCTAAGCACTAAGAAAACAATGTTTCCAGTGTTTCCACACTTGCCTGCGATACAACGGTGGTGCCAGGCACAGGAGAGCTGGGGATGACCAGGGGCTGTGCTGGTACCTGCGCTGCCGTGTGCGGGGGCAGCGGCAGCCGGGGCTGCCCCTGGGGCTGGGCTGGGCCCTGGCTCTGTCCTCCACTCATCACTGCAGGCTGCTGAGAAGCTGAAGCTCCAGTTGCTACTGTTGTCTTGAACAAATTTTGAGCGCTCGTCGTGGCTACAGATACCTATTAATATTTTATATTGGAAAAAAAAAATTAATTTCTGCCTTAAAAAAACCACATAGATTATAAAATCATACTATGGTTTGGGTTGGAAAGAAACTTAAAGCTCATCACTGTCCCACGCTGCTTCAAGCCCCAGTGTCCAACCTGGCCTTGGACACTCCAGGGATCCAGGG
>VXBB01018248.1:128809-150294 GCA_013399915.1 Illadopsis cleaveri | reverse complement strand
TGCCAGGGCCTCCCCACTCTCCCAGGGAACAATTTCCTCTGTGTATGTGCCCTAAATCTGCCCTCCGTATCCTGCCTGCACAGCCCCTGCCCACAGCCCAGCCCAGGGGGTGTTCCCCAGCACTGACCGTGGTGTGTGTGAGCACAGCCCCTGCCCACAGCCCAGCCCAGGGGGTGTTCCCCAGCACTGACCGTGGTGTGTGTGAGCACAGCCCCTGCCCACAGCCCAGCCCAGGGGGTGTTCCCCAGCACTGACCGTGGTGTGTGTGAGCACAGCCCCTGCCGGCAGCGTGGCGCTGGTGGCAGCCGTGGACGGCACCACCTTGGCCGGCACGGGGAGCCCCAGGCGGACGCTGGACGTGGCCACCGACGTTGGCTGCTGGGAAAGGAAAAAACGAGCATTTTACTTTTTTTTTCCTCCTTAGTAACTTGATCTCCAAGGCTTTTTAATAATAGTGATTGTAAGAAGAATCATTATTAATACTGAAAAAAAAAATCAAACCTAGTAATGTGCTTTTAAATATACACTCACAAATACTGGAAAAATTCGCTTTCTCATGTTCAATGACAGGTTTGCAGTATTTCTGCTAAAAGCTATTACTCGTACAGCTATACAGAAAAGATTAGAACAAACAAATGTGACCTGCAAAAAACCTGATATTACATTGATGCATTCAGTTGTAATATTTACATGTCAGTATTCATCAATATTTGAGTTTGTCATTGCCAGTAACACATATTGGTCCTCTTGGTATTTATGGGCCTGTTCTAGTGCTTTATCTTTATGAAAATTAATATGGACAGAAAATTTAGAAAGCAGAAAAATATTCTTAAAATAATTTCAGGTTGAATTATATAGAAATTAACTTGCAGAGAAATGGAATCTAAGCATTGGGGCAACCTTTGTCATAGAACACAGGCTCTGTACCCAGACAGTAACTGCAATGTGAAGTGCAGACAAAGGAAAATGACTGACCTACAGCCTTTCAGTCAGTAGTACATTCTACAGCTCAGGAAAATTTAGCAAACATATTACTTATTTTGTGATTTATGTACAAGTCTTTCATTGCAAGACTGAAATCTCTTGCCATCTTACAAAAGGACAAGATTTAGGAATTAAAAAATTACTCCAGAGAAGTTATTTAATTCTGCAGGAACATAAATACCATCATAAACAAAAGGCATCACACAACATGGCAATTACAACAAAATGAGAACCACACATTACTAAAAATGGAGGCCACACTGGTGTCTTATAACTTGCATTTATTAAAATTTGCATTCACACACTTGAAAAAGACAAATTTTCTAAGTGGATAGAGTAATAAATCATGGCTGATGTTGTTTCTCACAAGATAAAACTAGTTTTCTTTAATTTAAATTTTAATTCATATGTCTCTAAAATTCATATTTCATTAAGAAATGCTGATTTTAGATTCTTACATTGTCTATTAGACCTACATAAAATACTTCTCCAAAGAACATCTAGTGTACTCTAAAATATCTCCAAAAGGAACAGAAGCCCAGGCAGGCATTCAAAGCCCCAAGCATTCCTTACAAATCAGTCCAGCAACATCATCTACTGGATATCAATCTTCTGTACTTGGGGAAAAAAAGGAGGAAAGAAAACAAATCAAATAAATCTACCTGACATCTGAACAAACCCCTTTTTTTTGTTTGTATAGCTTTCAAGATTTTTAAAATCTTGACTAGGGATGCCTTCCATCCTGAGATAGCCTAGAGACAATAAACAGAATCTTCATGAAGAGGCAGAATTGTTTGGGTTTTTTGAGAGAAGGACCACAGAAGCTTTTCTGTTTTAAACACTCCACACCTCTTTTCTTCATTATAAAAATTACCAAGTATTTTAAAATACTGGTTGAATGAAATTGTATCTGCCTGATGAGTGCTGCATTTAAAATGTAAATATTGTGTATCTTGTTCACTTGCTTATAATCAGTTTCCAGCCTAAGAACACAGGATGCCTGTAGCATCACCCCCTTATCAGTCTGGGCTTCCAGAAGTGAGGATTTAGGAAAAAGGCAGATAACCAGGGGCACTTCTGGCAGCTATTTGCTTCCAGGCAAGACTTGCAGCCAGAAATCCACAAATACAGAGTGAGACTGCGAGCTAGAGAATTTTTCTCAGCTAATGAATGGCCATTATTCATCACAGGAACATACTGGAAAATAAAACTGCACAGAATTAAAATATAAATTTTCACTATAATATCCAACTAATAATACCCAAGTAAGAATGTATTCCAATACGCCAGATTTCAGCAGCAAACTGTGAAACTTGAAGACTAAATTCACCCTTGGTTTTAAAAATCAATAGTGACAAAAGCCTTTGATAGAAAATGGCAGTAAAATCTACTAATGTGCTGCATACGAAGAAATCCCTCACCACCAGAGAACTGCAAACAAAGTAATGAAATGGTTTACTAACGTGGTTCCAAAACTCAGAAGGGTTAGAAAGGTAAGTATGAAATGAGGGGATGAGAAACATAACAAGGAACTAGCCCGGAGAAATTCTTAAATATCATGGAAATGATCTTCAAGTGACAGCTACAAGTTGCCAGAAGACACTCGAAGGATTCCCAGCATGAATGCTTTGAGAACTGATAAAAATTATTTAGAAAGAAAAAGTTGTGTTTCCTATGGAAGGAAACTTGTAAACATGTCTCATGAGAAATACGTCAAAAAGAAAACAAAAATGATCAACATTATTTTAACAAAAAATCATAACCCAATGTGCCAAGTTCCTACTGGAAGAATCTAAAAGAATTTATAATGTTCCTCAAGGAAAAGCTGCTGAGGTTTGGTAGGATGCTATTAAATTCTGAAATTACCAGAAGAGTTAGAAAGAACTACATTTTCAAATATTAACTATTACATTTTATTAGATAAATCAGATGGATTTATCTAACACATGGAAGTAACAGTGAAGAGCCTTTTGCCCTGTACTCAGATGTTTACAGGCAGGAAACCAGAGCATGAATGAGCACAGTCAATAACCTGCTACCGATGCCCACGGGGACACTGGAGGATGCATCTGCACACAGAGCTGAGCTGGCTCTGTCCACACAGCTCAGAAATGGGGAGCACAGCACAGTGCTACAGAGGAAAGGAGCATTTCAGAAAGGACAGCCTGGGACAGAGGGGCTGTCCCAAGGTGTGCTCTGCCTGCCCAAGTCACACAGCTAACACAAGTGACTCTGATTTCAGGGTGAAACAAGTCACTTCCACTTAGGCAGTTCCACTCAGAGCACATTGGAATTGTTCACAGTGCAGAAATACTGTGTGTTCTGTAAATTCACTCTTTAAACATCTCTACTTCCCTTCTCCCCAGAGCTCTGGGCACATGAATAGTGAGGCAAAGCTTGGGAGAGAATCCATTCTACGCACAAACAAGCTGTCTCTGTACTTCAAGGAATACACAAGGCTGCATTTGAAAAAGCAAGTCACTTGAATATGGAGAAAACAGTCAAAATAGCCAAAAATTATTTGTCACTGCCAAGGCAGGACTGTACCAATTTTAGAGATTGCATTGCATATTCATAGCTTTATCAAATGAAGTCAAACTGCAAGAGGGTTAGTACACAAATCCTTGCGAGCAGGTTTGGGATACATTTGTATTTTGTACTGTAGAACCACCTACTGACCAACACTCCAGGTACCAGCAGCACAGGCTCTGCACTAGAGCTCACTTTTGACAAGTTCCATACATTTTTCATTACCATTCCTATCAATAAACTTGGCCACTATCAACCAAAAAGAAGAAAATACCCCAATAGCATTTGAACAAACATTAACACAAAAGCCAAGTTTTTCACAACACAGATTGTGACACCTCTTTACATCTTCCAATACATGGTTTCAGTAAGTGTTATGCAAAACTCAATTTTCGTAAGATCTTTAAGTTTAGATTTAAATTTGCAAAATCTGAAATGAAATGCAATTTTATTTCTAATCATTAATCTAGAAGACTTCTTATAAACTCAACAGACCATGCTAAGATGCCATCTGAGATGCCTCACACGATCAACAGCACTGTTTAACAAAGAGAAGACTGAAGTGGGATCACAGGCACTGCCTGAAACACAAACTAAAGGTCAAATCCGGGAGCTCATNGCCATGGAAAGGGACCAGGCTGGAGCAGCTCCTGAAGGACTGACTGCAGCCATGGAAAGGGACCAGGCTGGAGCAGCTCCTGAAGGACTGACTGCACCCATGGAAAGGGACCAGGCTGGAGCAGCTCATGGAGCTCACTGTCTCCTGTGGGAGGGACCCCACACTGGGGCACAGGAAGAGTGTGAGGAGCCCTTCCCCTGAGGAGGAAGGAGCAACAGAGACACCCTGGGATGAGCTGAACACAGCCCCCATTCCCCATGCCTCTGCACTACTCAAGGGAGAAGTGAAGAAAGCTGGGAGTAAAGTTAAACTCAGGAAGAAAGGAGGGGTAAGGAGAAGGTGTTTTAAGATTTAGTTTTTATTTCTCATTATTCAATTATATATTTGATTGGTAACGAATTAAGTCTCCCCAGTCGAGCCGGTTTTGCTGTGTCAGTAACTGATGAAGGATCTCTATCCTGACTCACGAGTCTTTCCTCATTTTCTCTCCTCACCCAGCTGAGGACAGGGATGGAGAGGCTCTGGGGGGCACCTGGTGTCCAGGCAGGGTCAACTATCACATAATTTTTCAGTAACTAACTCATACAACCTTTCCTCCAGGCACGGCTGTAGCCCAAAGTACTATTAATGCATCATAACACTCTCCATTAGCAAACTCTGCTTCCCGACACTTAAACTTCTGAAGAGTTCATGGAGAAACTTCACACATTGACCACTGCCTCTCAGTTCCTCTGGTTACAGCTCACATGAACAGGCACTTAAATGTCACATGCAGAAAAACTTTTTATCAGATTTTATTTGATTTTTTTCAGCCCAGTAAAAATACAGCAAAACTGACCCAAAGTATTATCCCTTTAAAAGCCTGACACTCACACAATTACAGAAAATCACTGGAAACAGAATCTCTAACAGGTCAGACAGCACAGGCAGAACCTTCACTGCCACCAGTGTCACCAAGTGGATCATCAGAACCCAAGGCAGGGAGATGCTGCTCTGTTCCTCATGTGCACAATGTCCTTTTGGGGATAATAGGGCAAGAAGACACAGGACTGGGAGCAATTACACAGGACAGGCAGAGAACTTTGGGGCCACAAGAGAAAACCTTCAGAAACCAGGGGTTCTAAGTCCAAAACCCCTACTGCTGAAGCAAATACTTAGCAGAGTACTTTGTCATGCCCTGGGGAAGTGGCTGGTCCTCCTGCAATCACTAGGTTTAATCCAAAATATCTGGTGAATAAAAACCAACTGAATTTTGTCACTTCAGCTGGATTCTACTCCTGCCTCTAGTGCTTAGTGCTGCCTGCAAATACAGATAATCCATTCTAATCAATACTCTTATGCAATGTATTTATGAGTGCCCAACTTACAACGTGGAGTTTGTGACTAGGAGTGGCCATGGCTGTAATTGGAGACAATGAAGTCAAATTGAACACAATAAATTATCCAGCATTTTTCATTCTGTATTTTAAATAGAGACAATTAGGTTCCATTTCCTACTTACAAAAGGAGGCTAGTAATCCCCTTAACTCCATTGTTGAGAAAGTTGTTATAGGGATAAGCTTCACAAAAAAAACTGCTTAGTTATTAATTCCCACTGCAGAGGGAGACAGCAAGTAAGCCTGAAGCAACCCACTGAACAAAGGAGGAAAAAATATTATATAAATTATCATTAATCAGGACTGTCCAGCCTACACACTGTAGAAATTAAAAATAACAGTAGTATGTGGTCATGCAGCATAATGCATATGCACATGGGAGCCAAGTGACAGTGCTCAGGAACCTCCTTGATAGCACTTCCTAATCTTTGCAAGTTTAAATTTACAGCCTTACTAACATTTGAGTGTTTTCTAAGTTTTAGAGATGTGTTAATGCTACAAAAATGTAAACAGTACCATTTGTAATACTGAAAACCCATTGTCTGCTTATACAGAAAGGAATCACTCATCGTAAAGGAAAAGAAGGAAAACAGTTTCATGGTTAAAGCACAGTAAAGACTACACATTTCTTACTCTCTCTGACCTCCTAACCCACCTGCCCTACTACCACAAATGTATTCTCCAGAGCACTGCAAAGAAACAAAAAAAAATCTATACAAAAGAAACAGTATGGAATAGCTTATCTGATGGTAATGGCAGTGCACCTTAGCAACAACAAAGATTCATCTATTTGCTTAAAATTTCCACAAAGAGTAAAACAAGCATTTGTCAGAAAAGCAGAAAGAAAAATGAGTCAGTAATAATAAGTAAGTGAGAAAAAATTACCAAAGGCGCCATAAAAATATAAACAATGCTGAAAACCCAGGCATAAATGTATTACCAGACCAATGTCAGATTTGAAAGGCTCTGCTTTAGCCAGAACAGCAGCTTGGGAGCCATCAGCCAAGCTCAGTCTGCCCTCAGCATCAAGTGGAGGCACAGCCTGAGCTGTTGCTGCTGCTCACAGCCAGAGCAGGGATGCAGTACTTGGCACATCCTCAAAAAACTTTTTTTTTTTCATTTTAAAAACAGATGGCAAAGTGAAACTTAACAAAGCGAGTATTGAAATACAGAAAACAAAACAGTAACGTTCATGATATAAACTTCAAATTCTAAAGAGTAGAAGTTAGAAAAAAGCCTAAAGCAAGAAAAAACCAAGCTAGAAAAACTGTCATTTTCTTAAAAAAAACATACACATATCAGACTCTTTTGACCATCAAAACAAAACACTAAACCATCAAACTTCCCACATAAGTGCCTTTTCTGATCACTAAAAAGATACAAAAAAACTTAATAATGGAAAATACATTTTGAATCAAACTTGAAAACAAAAACTGAAGCCAAATCCATTTTCAGCAGCAGTCCCATGAAAACTCCAGTATACACTTTCACCTGCTTTGAAGTTCCAACAATAGATATTCCAAAATAAAATGTTACAGGCCAGGCTAACATTGGTCTTTCCTGTATGATATTCGCTTTACACTCTTAGTTTACAGCAGCACTTTAATTTTGTAACTAACATAAAATAATTGCAATTAAAAATAATTTGAAGTAAGCAACTTTTTTTTGTTATTAGGTTATCAATGTAAGCTCACCTGGGTATTAAGATACTGAAAGCCAGTGAATAAACACATCAAAGGCATGCAAAGCCATTAAGTGTACAAATGAAAACCGCAGATAAATAAAAGAAACACAGCAAAGGAAAACTAGATGGCAGCACCTCCCTATTTTTCACAATTTCACAAGTCTAAGATTCAAAACAAGATACGGAGGCAAAAATTTAATGTAATCTAATAACCAGTTTTAGAAGACTTGTGAATTTATTTATTACCTCTGAAGAATATAGTAGTGCAAGCAAACCCACACTGTTTGAGCTGCTCATAATACAAGAATCCAGAGCAGAATTCTTCTAAGATCAATTTAAGTTCCAACAAATTATGGCTTGCTTCCCAAAAATCCTGTACCTTAATTAATATTCTAAAGCTGATTTAATTTTGGCAACATTAAAAATTTATTAATATTCAGCTAAAATTAATGTCAACCAAAAAGTAAAAGGAAACTAAAATCACAAAGAGAAAATAGTTAAATTAAAACTATGCACAGCTAAGTCAAAAACATCCAAATCATGTTTTTCAAAAGAAGCATATTATCAGTCTCACAGTACAACAAACTTGTACTTTTTAATGTATGCAAAGATTATTATAATACTCAGGCAAGACCAAGTATTTCCCTGTAAACCCTGAGATACCAATTAAAAACAAAACAAGTCTCTTGTAGCTGCACTGATATGAAAAATACTTTTAATATACCTGAGTATTTGGCAATTTTTCTCAAAACAGAACTCCAGAGAAAAACTGCAGCTAGGAGTGGTTAATATCACAGAATTGTAGATTTGTTTAGGTTGGAAAAGATCTCAAAGGTCAGTAAGTCCAACCATTAACATCTCCATCACAATCTTATACAATCTTATAATTTGAACTAAATTAAAACTGTTATTTGGTACAATTGCACTTACTCATGTTTTTCTTGAGTATTTTAAAGATACCAGAAAGACTGTAAATGGAAAATATCATTAAAATATCAAATATATCTTCCTGTTACAGGTACTTCTCTCAGTCACTGCTCTCTGTAGTGTTGTTATTTCAGGTTCTGGCTCTCTGGACTGGCTGTGTCCCACTGCTCCTCTGTGGTGCTGCAGAGACTGTCCATCCTCTGGGACACATGTCCAGCTCAGCCCTAAACTGAGCCCCCCAGCTGAGACCCTCCCTACAAGGTATGTGCTTATCCCCATTCCCAGAATCCCACTAAGAATGGAAACCATCAGACTTTATTCATGCTTTACACAGCAGCAATTAAGAGGAGCTAACTAAATGTCTAATCAAAGACTATCCCACCTAAGAGTCAAGAAGAACCCAAGTCTTCCTTTCAAAATGGATTTGCCTCTGTTCTCCAAAGAAACTAACACAAAAGTGTACCTAAAGCTGTACATCTGCCTCTACTCCAGAAAGCTGCAAAAAACAAGACAAAGACACTATAAACCACGGAAGTCAAACAACTTAAACAGCAAATCCAAGCAAAGAATAAGAAACATGAGATTTAAGTCTGCTGTGCAACTGAATCGTGTGCCTTGACTGCCCACATGGAAGGACTGGAATTCACTGCACACCCACAGGACACAGCAGTGTAGGGTCAACAGGAAATTATGGATCTTAGTCTTTCTGAACTCTTGTGTTTGGCACTGCCAATCCAAACACTCCTTTCTTTAAACTTGGGAAGGGGAGAGGGGTGGCTCTATTAATTCCCTCCAAGAGTAAGTACTACTGTACACAGACATTTAACTTCTGAACCTCCAACAACAGAATATGCAAGGGTAGAGCCACTGTCTTTAAGAAAAGCCTTTACTTACACAAATTCCTCAGGGCAAACACTTACACTTTCCTTATCTCAGCAGCTTCCATTGTTCCCAGAGAAAGGTGGCTCCTTCCTCACACACTCCTGGGTATCAGCCCAGCTGCTGAAGCTAGAGGAATTTTCAGGGAAAACCTGGTTCATTTTCCTCCAAAATATCTGTGAGCAAGTGACTGCCCTGGGTATGGCAAGAAAAATCTTGCTGTAGAGCCCAGGCTGCAGAAGTGCTTTAGGATCTGAACAGCTCTCTATGTTGATCTTATCTCAGAACATTTAAAACACTGCCTTATTTTTCCTTCCTTTTTTGAGAGTGGAGAAATGACACAGTTGTCAAGGGGAGAGAACCAAAGAGCCTTCAAATTTAGATGAGCACTTGGTAGTTTTTCAGACACTCCTTCTTCTAGTTTTAAAAAAGTAATTACAAATCCCTTTTTATGTTCTCCAGTTAGCACTTTCTACACTTCTTAACGAGTTGCCAAAAGTAACTGCCAGCTTTTGCAATTTCTTTGGCATGTTATTTAATATCTCACTGTATGGCTCACAACACATTTTCTCACCACAATAATTATTTAAAATGTGTAAACAAATAAACACTGAGAACAATCACTTAGCTGAGTAACTTATGACACCTGACACAGGCTAAAAATTAGGACAATCTGCAGAACAGCAACTATAATATCCATAAAGTATGAAAGCCATGACTTTTTCTGATACATTCTTCACAAGGTCATATCTTCACAAGATATTATTTCCTAGAATCCTTAAGGCAGACTGCAATTTTCCACCTGGGCTGACTTTCTACACAGGTAAAAGAAGGGGAAAACTCAGTGACTAAAATACAATGCTAAGCTCTACAAATTTAAAGCACTCTGCATTTTAATCCAAATAAAGCTAGCTTAAAATAACTGAATAAAGATACAGTAATAAAGTTGAGCTCTGCTCAGTAAAATAGCAACCATCCCACTAATATCAGAAAGAAAGGTTAAAACTCCATAGCCTGCCACATTCATCCATCTCACAAAACACTTTGCAGGATTCAGGCAATTAATGTTTATATTCTGTCTTGAGCTAATAGCACTAGAATTTTCCTGTGTTTCAGACACAGGTGACACCATGACTCTTGAATATTCATATTCTACATACATAAAAACCTAAGACATTATTTTTTATTAATTTTAAACAACTTCTGGAAATTTCAATTCACTGAATTCAGCTTTCTGATCACCAGAAAGAGATCCTGAAAGAAAACAGCTTCATTAAAAGCTCCCTGAAAAAATTATTTTTCAGTACACACAATTTCCTTTATTTTAGAACTTGATCCCTGAGCTGACTATTATACTGACTACTCAAACAAATAACTGACATTTCTAAAACCTTAGCATAATATTTACCATTGAACATTTCATCTGGAAAATCAATGAACAGTCTCTGGTTATAAACCATCCACCTAATCAAATAAAAGTCTCGTATCTAGTTGTGATTAGATAAACCTTTGGAATTTATATCTTTATATCTTTACAATCTTGTTTTAAAAGGCTGTCAACCACAATTTTAAAGAACATTCTAAGGTCAAACATACATAAAACATATGAAATGCATGTCACAATGAAAGAAGTCTCTGAAGATCTAATGCAGAGTCAGGGAAGTTCAGTAGATTTCCCAAGGGCAATATTAATTATTTCTTAACCCTGTTAATTACAACTAATACAGAAATGATGCAGTACAGTTTGAGCAGCTACCACTAAGATTTTCAAAGGAGATGACTCCTGACAAACTACAATATCACAACTCTAATCCCCCTACACTAAAATAATCAAACTTTCACATCTTGCAAGATATTGATCATTCCTAAGGCCTTGCTGGCTTCCTCTATTCCAAGTGTGTTAGCACTAGGTACTGTGAAAGATCCTCTACAGTGCAGTGGGGTATTCATCTGGGCAGAACCCTGTACAAAAACAAACACAACT
Organism: Illadopsis cleaveri; assembly: GCA_013399915.1. Classification (NCBI taxonomy): domain Eukaryota; kingdom Metazoa; phylum Chordata; class Aves; order Passeriformes; family Timaliidae; genus Illadopsis; species Illadopsis cleaveri. Next base: position 139,312 of record VXBB01018248.1, on the reverse strand, counting down.
TTCTAATACCTGAACTCCTCCAGATTTCAGCTGACTCTACAAACACCTGAACATGCAGCATTCCTCATGGGTTTATTTTTATATAAAGCCATCAAGTAGGATTATACTTCTTCTGCAACATTACCTGCTTCATAAAAGTAGAGAACAGCTGCCTGACATCAACATGATCTACATTTGCTACAATTTGTGATTGTGCACACATCTTAAGGCTGACTTTGGGATCCAAACCCCAGACTGAACCCAGAGCCAAGCAGGGGCTCTACATTTCTGCACACTTCCTTAGATTCCATGTGCAGTAAAGGTTATTCCTCAGAAGTCTTCAAATTACAAACAATCTGTTAATATCTGGTATGAATGCTTCTATGTTGAATTTTAATTCAGTATGCTGGCCACATAAAAACCTAACAGTATGGAAGAAAAATAGCTAAAACTCAGATCCTATTCTTGGTACAGTCCTACCACACACCTGTTCTGCATCCACACTACACACTTGTCTCAGGAGCTGTCTGCTTGTAGTAATTACTAAAGAAGTGACTGCACTTATTTGCAAAGAAAGCCAACAACCAAAGACAGATGTACAAATTCGGGAATTGGCAATTCTGTTGTCATCAAACAAGTGAAAAAAAAAATCTGTAAGTGAACAGGCTTATCTCTGTGTTTATTTTCCCTGGAATACATTTCTCTTTGAAGGTTTCTACAAGTCTTATTCTTCCACATAGCACAAATTTAAACATTATATGGCTGCCTTTTCTGCAAAGAGTTCTTTAACCCATTTCATCCAATACTGCACTTACCTTTTGAGAGCATAAAGTTTTTCCAAGTGTTTCCAGGCTTTCATTTATGTCTTTCCTGACACTGAGCTTCAGTCTTCCCAGGTACACTCACTTCTAAAACTTACATTCTACTTGGCTACTCCGTGGTTTACAGACTGCCTCACATTACTATTTTCAATTCTCCGAATTTATTCCAGCTCCCTTCTCTTCTGAAATGTTTATCATTGTTTTCAGTTTTGAATTAAACTTAAGAATCTTTCAGACTATAAATACGTAAAGCATATAAAGGAAAAGTAATGAAATTATAAATATTGGGAAATACCTGTTGAAATTATTTCAAGCAACTTCTACAACAACTAAAAAGTTGTAAAGGCATATTTTTCATCTTTCCACACACAATTACTTATCTCTGCTGCAAACAGAGACATTAGGCAAAACTACCTTAAACTCTGCCTCCTATGACTATGGCACAGCAGCCCTGCACTAATATCCAAAGATGTGTGCCTCCACATTATAGTAAAATACTTCAGTCCTAGCCCTAAATGGCCCAAAGCTAAATTGACTCTCTACAAACTTTTAAACCAATGCAGCCTTCAAAGAAATTTTTAAAAAGCCACAAACAAAACAAAACAAAAAACAACCCCACAAAAAACACCAAAACCAAACCAAAAAACACAAGACCACCCCACATTCACCCCAGAAAATAAATTAGCTCCAAGTTCAAATCAACACATTCCACTGATGGGTTGAGACAGGAAAGCATACTATCCTATCAACCCCTAGAAAAAGAGAAACATACTCACAACACAGGCAAAACTTTCAGTGTAGACAGATCACATGCAGAGGCAAATTAGAAGAATCAAATCTTTCTTTTGAATAAAGTATATTTAAAAAGTTATTTTACAACTATTGCAAATCCCTGGATAGAATGTGATTGGCTTTCTCTTTTCTAATGGCCAGTGAAATTAGCTATCCTGGGATTCAGCAGGCTGGGATATCACAGTACTTCTGATTCAAGAGCAGCAAGGGACACTTATTGAACCAGTGATATGCAGTCTAGGCTAACACTGAGCTTTGTAGCCTCCAGCATTTCTCAGTCTGAACAGAGTCTTAAGAGACTCCAAAGAAGATTTTTTCCTAAAATAATAAAAAAAAAAATCCTAGGCCTCATAAAATAAACTACATTTGAATAAGCATTTCCTGTTTTCACAACAAAAGGGGAGGAAAACACAGTTACAGAAATAGGAGGTAATAATGTGTAAGACATAACGCACCCAAGTGAAATCAAGCCAGACATACCTGAGCTGTTGACAGGCGAAAAACAGGGCCAGTGGTGGGCACAGAAAGCCTGGGTGACATGTTGGCAGGACCCTGTCCCTGTGTCTGCACCTGAGCCTGCATCTGAGCCTGTGCCAGAGCCTGCTGGGGCACCATCACCAGCTGTCCAGCGTCCGTGCGCACCAGGACCATCCCTGGAGAGGGCAAGGGAACAGTCACTGCACAGGAATCACAGCAAGAGTAACATAAACAACTATCTAAGCACAGAATGCAGAGTAAAATTAATGTATATGCACATTATTCTCTATACTGTATCTTTTTTTGATTCTCATGTAACACGAGATTTTATTTCAAACAAGAAAAGGAGCCCCCACTAGCAGACCCAATTCAGTATGGAATTTAAATAACTGCAGCTTATGCAAAGCAGTGATGAAAAAAGCAGCCACTTGAGTGTTTGGGGGACAGTCATTTCCAGCAGTCTAGTCAGGGTCAGGAGAACAAAATTAGAAATAAATACTCATTAAAAGTAAGCTCTAAGGACAAGGCAGGGAACACAACTGAGTATGTGCATACGAGGGACAACGACCTGAGAGCTTTACTAAACATCTGCTTATGAGTACATGCAAATATTAGGCCAGACACACTTCTGAGTATACAGTGTTTGAGATTTACTTAACATTGAGCATTAACAGATTGATCTATTTGGTACCCACCATCACCACTTTGGGAGGCACTACCTGTGGTTTAAACATCAACAACAAACACTGTCACACCCAGAGAACCAACACAACTCCTCAACCATACAATGATACAGTGCAGCAATTTTAAAAAATTGGCAAGTGTTTTCTAACACTTTCTGGAAGCAAGTGATATTTTTTCAGATTATTTTCTTGTAAAACACCTCACAAATAGAGGTCTTCTTCACAACAGAGCCATTGCCATCAACCTGTGCCCAAAGTTTTGTAGTCAGCAGGTCGGAAAAGGTGAGACAATGGCTAAGTTGGTCCATAGCTCCTGGAGTTTCACACTTTCAAGGTCACTGCAAAGCATGCAATGTTCTTCTATAGTTCACTCAGAGCTAAGAAGCAGTTCTTCAGACAGATTATTAAAAAGAATTTCCAAGTTAGTACCAAAATACATTTTAATAATTTAACCTAGATAGGATACAACAGGTCAAATAAACAGAAAAACATCTTGTCTGTAACTACTAGAGAACCAAAAACTAAAAACCTATGAAGTCACTTTTAGTCTGCTGATAACAGGGTCAGTAGACACTGTCTCTACAACTTGTCTCTGTGTGCAAATTGCTTTATGTACCTTTTTAACTTTTCAAAGGAAAATGAATAAGGCAAAATCTTTTATCCAATTCTGAAGGTACAAGCTTTCATCCACTTCTAATTGTTAACTTCCCAGGGAAAAAAAACCAACACCTTGCTAAAGGGACACAGTTTGTAACATACCCTGAGGATAAAGAAATTCAAACACTATTGTAACAAATTTAAGAACCCTATAGCAAGAAAGTCTTTCAGTCTGACATGGAAAAACCAAATCGCAATTGTGGGATGAGCATGTGAGAGAACTGCAGCACACATAAAAGCCCTCACTCACAGAGTTGGGTGCACCCAGCCAACCTTTCCTTCTCCAAACACAAACAGAAGGCAAATTTCTGCCACTATAAACTAAAGGTTCATGGAAATCAAAGTTTAAGGTAACAGGCATACAGAGCTACAGCAAGGACCACATCCAAAAGCTGTAATAATTAACCCTCTTTCAAAGCCAAGAGTAATTTAAAAATTAAAAAGTTGAAAGGAACTCATTAAGAACTCATCTAAAAGGTAACTTTTAAGGTCCATTAGCCATTTAAGCACCAAGCTTCACAGTTTATACTTCCAGTAAATCCTGCAAGCAGATGATATATTTGGTATATGCCATTCCTAAACCATCTGGACACCCCAATATGCCAACTGGCCAAACAGGTTATCACTTCCCTGATTATGTTGTGAACCTTACATAAAAATCCTCATATGATAATGCCTATCACACATTAAAAAAAAAAAAGGTCTGTTTGCATTACACAGATTCAAAGGTGTGTTCTTAATTTATCTTTCCATTTTCTAAACCTAATTTTGACTAGAGAAAAACTGAGTGGAAAGGACAAATGAATTACAACACGTGCCACACAGTCTCAATCAAAGCTGCAGACACAATTACTACTATAAATGAATAAATGCTCATGTGTTAACATCATATTTTAATTCAGTTTGGAGGACTACAAATTCCTGTTACTGAGCAGCTGGTACAAGTTAGAATCCAGTTAAATGATGAGATTAATTTTACCTTCCTGTCAGTCACATAAAGATGAAATCCACAACTTATGAGCATTATCTGCTAAAATAACCTGTGCTCAAAAAAGTCTGTTTTATATAGAAGTTTGCTATATGGGAGTTTCAGATGAATTATAAATGATCGACCAAGTTCTAACTCAAAAATAACATTGTATTTTCTGAATAACTTCCTTTTAGAACATACTATCTTCATGCTTATGCAAATTTAATGGATTTCCCACTATCTCGTAATAAAATCAAACTTGAATTAAAACTTTCTGGTGTATTATTTCCATAACATTTTCTAAATCCTGGATCAGACTGTTTTCAAGGTTCAAGTCCTCCCTCTTCTGTTTGAAAGTAACAGATCAAAGTATTGACACAAGGAACTCCAGAAACTGTCTGCAAAGTTACAATGCACATTATCATCTGCATAGAGTAATCTTCAACAGATTAACAAAGGGAGGCAAAGGCTGAAGCCAGACAGTCTGAACAGCAACTTATCTGTTTCGAGTTAGTTGGGTCTTCATGAAACCACCAAGATTTGTATGTTTGGAGCATCAGACTCTGGAGGATTTTTCATAAACTAGGGCCAAATACAAAACTACCAGAAGTCCACTCAGAAGCAAACATCTATACCATCACACTGCTATTCTATTTTCCTAATAAATATCAAGTATTTCAAGAAGTAAGTTGGAAGAACTAAATTATTTCAGACTACATCAATAGGTCCACATCTCAACATGCTATTGATATTAACAGGAAAAAAAAAAGAACTAGCTTAAATGTTAAATCAGGTCCTAATTTAAGAAGACATGAAGATACCCAAGTTTTTGCAACATGAAAACCTAAGTAGGGGACCACAGTACCCTCCAGATGAAACAATATACAAGTTAAGAGTAGGGACCATGAGGATGAAGGGATGCTGGTTTGGTAGCTAGCAACCTTGCTGAACTTAAATTTTTAGAAATTAAAGAAATTTAGAGGCGTACAAAGAGGACATAACTGCTTCAGAACTGGAAATAAAATCTGCTGATGTGAAGACCACCTTCACACAACAACGACATTGTCACAATTACTGAAATTATAAATTTTAGACTACACACATTTACCACCTGGTTCACAACAGAAAAGATTCTTTCAAGCAGAAAAACTTTTCAGGGCTATCAAGTGTACAGCAGAAGATAAAGTCCTTTAAAACACATATAAAGTTATTCTTAGCTACCACTCCAGCTTTCTACCCGGTGTCCAACTACACCATCACAGGGTAACTCACCGTGGCTGCCGCTCTGCCCAGGACCAAACCAGTAACTCACCCAACAACAGCTGCAATTACTCTGCATTAGCCGTACCAGTTACACCCTAATTAGCGGCAGCCCGTTCGTCAGACGGTGCCCTCAGACAGGTGCCTCTTCTTTGGTTTCCAGCACGTCGAGCAGCGGGGACATGACAGCTCCAGCGGAGAGGAAATCCCTCGGCCAAGAGAAGGTTAGAGCGAGCGGCGATGCCGGAGCGCAGCGCAGCACTTACCGGGCGGGATGGTGAAGCCGGGGGGCAGCGGGATGGTGGTCTGCGGCGGCGGCCGCACGATCAGCTGCGGGGCCACGATNGGGACCGCCCGGGCGGGAGCGCGCCCAGAACCGGGACCGCCCGGGCGGGAGCGCGCCCAGAACCGGGACCGCCCGGGCGGGAGCGCGCCCAGAACCGGGACCGCCCGGGCGGGAGCGCGCCCAGAACCGGGACCGCCCGGGCGGGAGCGCGCCCAGAACCGGGACCGCCCGGGCGGGAGCGCGCCCAGAACCGGGACCGCCCGGGCGGGAGCGCGCCCAGAACCGGGACCGCCCGGGCGGGAGCGCGCCCAGAACCGGGACCGCCCGGGCGGGAGCGCGCCCAGAACCGGGACCGCCCGGGCGGGAGCGCGCCCAGAACCGGGACCGCCCGGGCGGGAGCGCGCCCAGAACCGGGACCGCCCGGGCGGGAGCGCGCCCAGAACCGGGACCGCCCGGGCGGGAGCGCGCCCAGAACCGGGACCGCCCGGGCGGGAGCGCGCCCAGAACCGGGACCGCCCGGGCGGGAGCGCGCCCAGAACCGGGACCGCCCGGGCGGGAGCGCGCCCAGAACCGGGACCGCCCGGGCGGGAGCGCGCCCAGAACCGGGACCGCCCGGGCGGGAGCGCGCCCAGAACCGGGACCGCCCGGGCGGGAGCGCGCCCAGAACAGGAATCGGGTCCGCCCGGGCGGGAACGGGCCCAGAACCGGGACTGCCCGAGCGTCCCGGCGGGTGCGATCCCCCAGGGAGAGGGCGACGGTGCCCCTCGGGAAGCCGCGGGGCGGCAGCGGGTGGAGGGAGGTGCCGTAGGACGGATGCGGAGTGTGGAGCAGCCCCCCTGCCCCCGGGTGTCCGCAGGGGCCCGGCGCTGCCGGGTCCCGGTGAGGCGGTGGCGGCCGGCGCGTCCCGTCCCGTCCCGTCCCGCCGGGAGAAGCGAGCGAACCGCCCCGGTCCCTCCGCGGGGTGTGCAGCGCGGGGAGGTGTCCCGAACCCCAAGGCACGCCCAGTCACGGTTGCGCTGCTCTGCTTTGCACTTACCGGTGTCCAAAGCGATTGCTCTGGCCGGACCTGAATGGCTGCAGTGATACAATTTCCTAACGGGGACGCTGTTGGCAGATTCGGAAAACACAATTCAGGCTCTTCGCATCGCCAGGGCAGCTGCCCTGGCGTGCTGTTCCCTCGGCATCCTCGCGGGAAATTTAAGGTAGTTAATTTTGTTGCTAACACTTTTGTTATCGCACTTCTGTGTGCCTTTTTCCCACCAGCACTTCCTCACACACTCTGAAACAACTTTTAGGAGAAAGACAGTGGTGCTAACTCATCGGGTTTTTAACTAATGACAGGACAGCATCTTCAACAGGACCCTCCAAGTAAAAACATTTTCCCGTATGAATAACACACAAGAGATAACCATGGATTTGTGATCCCGGCAGCAGCTTGGACTCCAGATCTGTTTCTGCTGGGCTGCAACAGCACGAGTGTCTGCAAACTGGGATGTACTGGAGCTGCTGCTCTGTGGTCTGAAATGCTGAACCATTCCTCATTTTCTGATCTCTCAGGGTTTTCCAAAAACCTGGAAAAGGTGCCTCAGTGAATAAGGACATTCATGCACTGGTGGGAAGGAGCAGGGGGCTGCCTCAGCTCCTCTCTCCATCTGCTCAGTCCTACCGTGTACGACTCACTGGAGTCACAGACCAAACTGCTCTTGGCTGCTCTGTTTCCTCTCAAAGCAGGTTCCATTTTTATTCAGGGTAGTTTTTCCTGATTGTCCTTTAGGAGCAAATGAATGATGAATCAAAAGAAACCACTTTTAAAATGCATAAAATATAAGTTGTGCCAGTTTAATTAGAATAAGCTTAAATGTCTTATGAAATTAAACTGATGCATATTTATTCCAGAAAGTAGCCAGTGAAAATACTGAAGGTGCAAAGGCCTGATAGGATGTATGAGCAGGAGATGGTGCAGTTCATGAATGGGAAAGTACAGCAGTGTTTATGAGAAGCAGCATTAAATGTACACAAGAGATCAGTACATCAAAAATTTGCTTAGAAAATGAGCATTGCTTTTGTGGAGTGCTACAGCTAAATTAAATTTGCATTTTTAACAAATGTTTCTACCTAGAAGTTTAATTAAAACATACTAGACATTAAGATTCAATTTGCTATTGTGCAAATATAAAGAATGATTATTTGGGTTGGAAAAAATAGAAATCTATGCAATATTCCTTTTTATGAGTCACAGACTCTATTGATTTTATCAGAGAACATTCCATGCAGTCCTCACTTGGTCATGCAAATGAAGTTCAGAAGCAGGGCAACCATCTCCAGAGTTTTCTTAAGAGAATGGAAAGCTAGACATACGATTCTGCAACTAGTCCTGACTATGAAACAAATTTTAGTGTCCATTTTTCTAATACTGTGGTATTAACCTGGGTGTTCCCATACAACCACCCTGGAGGAAACTGAATTGCTTTGTAACTTTAGAAGATAAAAGTTACCTTCCCAATGGACGGAGAAAATGGCAAGTGTTACAATTCGAATGTACATTTGTGCATGGGTAATCTGTAAAACATTAATTTGTATTTCTCCCCACTCACTTCTTTTAAATTGAGCCATTTTATATATATGAACACACAGGGTAAGGAAGTGTAATAGAATGTTTTATTTAATAAAACATCATGTATACTGACTCACGTTGGACTTCCTTCAAGTCAAGAGGTGAAGACATACCTAAGAATGTTTATGAACTTGTTGCTGAAACTGCCTTTGGGCTTGAGCTTTTACACAGGGAAAAAATACTTCTAGTAAAGTACAGAATCTCTGTGAACTTTTGTATTCATTCTATTATAAAAATGTTTTCCAAATATTTTCATGCATTTCATCACACAAACAATTTCTGAATATATTTGTTGATCCTTAATTTTTCAGAGTTATATATGTACAGAATACAAAAAAAAAAAAAAATCTAAGACACCATTGTGGAAATCTCATCTGATCTTTTACGATAGTCTTTCCTGAATTATTTTTTGTTTGAGATAGAGAATGGTCTTTAGAAAAGTTAACTTCCAACCATGGTTTCAAAATTGCCTGTGAAAGAAAATCCACCCCAGAACTTGTTGAACTGCTCTTCAGCTCTCAGCACTGCTCAGGCCCGTGCCCTGCTTGCAGCCCAAATTTGTCATTAATAACTCAGTACACAGCAAAGTGCCCCTGCCGTGTTCAGCTGTGTGGAGTGATAACAGGGCATCTATTGTCTTCTACAGAAGTGAAAGTGCTTAGAAAGAAGCACTATTTTCCTGCTTGTGTCATGGGTTTGTCTCAAATACACACTTTCAGTGCCTTCAAATATACAATTTAACCATTTTAAGTTTAAATTTAATATCAAGATGCTACCTACCAATTCAGATAAGGTTTTAAGATAACTTCTTAATTTTAAGAACTCTTTATCTATGTTATTGAAATTCACTTTACACTATAAAAATATTCCTTCAGCTGCTCATTTAAAGTACAACAAAAATTATAAACTCCAAAAACTGGAGAACACAAAGATGACTAGAGAAATAAGAGCTGTCCTAGGAATAGCACAGGTGAAAGTTAAAAAAGACCTCTATGATTCCCTCAGCACTGTAAAGGCCGCCACTAACCCACGTCCCCAAGTGCCACATCCACATGTTTTTCCCTTCAGGGATTGGGAGTCTGCCCTGGGCAGCCTGCCCGCCCCTTTCTATGAAGAAATGTTCCCCAGTTTCCACCCTGAGCCTCCCCTGGCCCAGCCTGAGGCCGTTCCCTCTGCTCCTGTCCCTGTTCCCTGGGAGCACAGCCTGACCCCCCCGGCTGTCCCCTCCTGTCAGGGAGTTGTGCAGAGCCACAAGGTCCCCCCTGAGCCTCCTTTCCTCCAGACTGAGCCCCCCCAGCTGGTCTTTGTAAGATTTCTGCTCTAGATCCTTCACCAAACCTGGGTCCCTGGCTTGGAAGGCAGAATATGTCTAAATTCACGTACTTCAGTTGCAAATGAATTTCATTTTAAGTATGGCTTATAGAAATTTTGTAGCCTGCAGTTAACTGTAAATATTTGTTTAATAACCTAGACAGGACTTGATGGTGAGATTTAGGAATATTTGTCATCAAGAAGGTTAAAATGTAACCCTTAAGTGTTTCAAGGGGGTAGTTTTCTATTCCTAGGCATTTGTGCAGATTTTTTTGTTTGTCTGTTTGGGTTTTTGTTTTTCATTCTGGCCAACTTCTCTCTTCCAGAAACTTACAAGTTGTTTCGGAAAAGGCTGTTAAGCCTGTTCAGCCTATAGACAGCTGAGAGGGGCCCTCAGCCCTGTCTGTCCCTCTCCNGCTGAGCCGGGCCGAGCAGTGCCGAGCAGTGCCGAGCAGTGCCGAGCGGGCCCGAAACTCCGCGCTCCGCTCCCGCCGTCGCGCGCGAACCCGACGCCGCTCCGCAACGTGCCCACCCCCAACTCAGCGTCTCCGCCGCAGCTCTCGCGAGAGCAACCGCGCTCCCGGCATGCACCTGGCGGGCCGGGCGGGGGGGCGCTGTGAGGGAAGATGAAGGCGGCGGCCATGTTGGGAGCC
>VXBB01018248.1:111094-126717 GCA_013399915.1 Illadopsis cleaveri | reverse complement strand
CCCCGCTCCGGGCAGAGACCCTCGCCGAGAAGAGCCGGGAGCGGTGCTGCGCCGGGGAGCGCTCAGAGGTGTTCTAGTAGAGTGCAAGTATGAAACCCGTGGCGGTGGAAGCGGTCCAAAGCTAGTGCGTGAAAGGGAGTAGGAGGGGGAGGCTAGAACGAGGTTTTCTTTGCATCGTTAAGAATTCCAGACCTACAGGGTGTGGGGCTGTGTATGACTGGATTGCTCTGCGTCTTAGGACGGCAGACACCTCGAGTCTGAGGGGAATCCTGAGTGCTGGATTACCCACAAAACTGAACCTAAGGTGTTCATTTTGGAGGTACATGGCATAGTGTAGTTCGAAATGGTATGAGAATGTTATTGCTCAGGAGATATATAGATGTATATATACATTTATACATCGAGAGGGAGAAGGGATCTGCGTGAATGTATAAGAAAGTTAGAAACGTTTACTGAGAAGAGATTTGAGAGAAAAAAGAGGATTTTTGAAACTGGGCATCCGAAGGACTTCAATGTTTCTCATGCATGATAATTCATTCTCAACGTAAAACATTAAGTCAGAACTTTTAATAACCTCTCTATAGGAGATTTTGCAAAACTCGGCATTTTTTTCCTTTACACTTCTTGCATCTGTGAAGTCTTGCTAAGTTGTCTGAATTCATGTGTAAAACAGAGTCTGTCCAGCCTTTAGGTAAGAGGAAGAATTGCTCGGTGTTTCAGTGGAATGTTGGGGCCGGAGAGGATTGCAGAGCTCGGTTCCTGGCCGGTAGGGAGGGTTTAGCGGCGGGCAGCTCGTTCTGCACGGCTGCCGTGGGTGCTCCTGCACACCGGGAGCGCTTTCGCCGCCTGGTTGGGAACTCTTGTTTGTGCGCTGTGTCACTTTAAGGCCTTCCCTCCTCGCAAACAGCGCCGGCCCCCGTTATTGTTTACGGAATAGGTTACTCTGTTTTGTAAACTCTGATACTTGGGCTTTGAAACACCTTTCGGTGCGTTTGGTCCCAGGCTTGCGCGGTTCGGGGCAGTTAGCTTTCATTATGTGATTTTTACTTATTTCTAAAGTTGTCTTTAGGATAAATTGCCTGGCTGCAGTTGCATTATCTACTTTGAAAGGACAGCTGGTTTTGGTTTGTACAAGTAAAAGCTGGATACTGTGATCAAAAAAAAATTCCAGTTAAAATAAAATGAGAAATTCCAGTTGCATGCTGTGATTGTTAAGGTTTGTGCAAAAGCACATAGAATCCTATCGTTAAGGACCTTGTGATAGTCTTGTCCAAAATTGGACTGATTGAGTGCTGACCGAGCCAATTTTGCATGACTTCTCACTAGTGGTTAAGTCATGTTGTGGTGGATCTGCCAAAGTGAATGTATTTAAGATAGATTGAACTACAGTTACAAGTCTAATCTACTCTCTTCTCATAGCTCTCATCAGAAATGTAAATCTAAACCACTGAATTTACTTCAATAAAACTTGGCTGAGTTAGCTGAAGAATGTGTGTTTTGTAATACAATGTTATGATTCAGAAGAGAATAAACCAGTATTTCCAGGCCCCATGGAACCAAAAATGTTGAGATGAGTCTGGAGCTGATAAGGACCACGTTAGACTGTAGAGCAGTTCTCTGTGCTCATGGACAGAATGCTCCACTCCAGAGTATCCAAGGCTTAGGCCATGGAGTGTGTATGACAGTGTGTATGTAAGGGGCAAGTGTGCTTAGTTATGGGCCAGGTCTGTGTGTGAAGGAAGCAGAACTTGTACTCTAGTTGTAAATGTGTTGATCAGGTAACAGTTACCTCTTGTTCTTGTGCTCAGTCCGGGGGTCAAACCAGAACCGTTTAATGTGAGTCTTGACCACAAATATCATTATTTTTTGTCAGAGAGAGACAATCCCCCCCTCCAAAAAAAAAAAAAAAAAAAAGGCTTGATGCTTTCAGTTGCTCAGCTGTGTAGTCTGTGTGACAGGACTGTTCCCTGAATTGAGCACAGGGCACCTTATCATTATTCATATTCTAACTGAGGTTACTGAAACAGTGACTTAAAGTGCAAAAGTAGAGGTAGAGTCTGTTCTTGAATAACTACAGATTTGCCCAACCATAGGATTTGTGTGGGCTAAACCAAAGTCAGAGATTAATCTCATGAAGCTGTATTTGTGGACTGCCTTCATTTATCTTAAATTGTCTAGGGTTTCAGACAGAAATAAGTTTTTTGGGCTGCCAGCACAGACTGTAGTCCTCCCTTAGTGGGGGGGGCAATCTGCTGCAGTTCCCTAATCAGCATTTTGTTTACAACGTTGTCATCTTTTCACTCAGCAAAACTTGTGGCCTCTGTCTCACAATTAGAGAAAGATGGGAACTGTTAAATATTGAGCAAACCATTTTTAAGCTAAGATGGAGTCTGATAAGGTGAAGTGATGCATCCTTTCCCAAAGTGTCTAAGTATATAGTTATTTAAATAACAGGAAATACCCATCCATAGTGGACTCCAAGCACTAAGCAAGCTGTGCAGACATTTGAGGTTCTTAAGTGTTAGTGATGCACAGGTTTTCTTTGGATCAGCAGCTTTTCAGAGACGGTGTCTGGAACCAAAACACACTCAGTCCTATTGTCAAGCCTCAAGGTAAAATAACTTGCAATGTTCTTCTAGTTCATGGTTCGAGTTTACACTTAGTTTTTAAAAATTCATTATTAATTTTTAAGACAACATTAAGCCCAAGCAATTTAAGAGGAGTTTGCAAGCCATGGTTAGTTTTCTTGCTGGAATATAATTACTGCCCTATGTGGGGCATTTACAGAATAATCACAGTGCTTGCTCTTAAATGTTGTGGCATTAAAAAGGAGATGTGGTCTTTCATATTAGTTATACATAGTGCTTTTCTATTTCAAGGCACTGATTTAGGGAGAGGTTTTTTTAATGCAGGTAAGCTGTGTAAGAACAACCATATTGGGTCAGAAAAAGCTTTGTTCCTTCAACAACAGGGAGTCTTTAGGTATGTGAGTATAAGAAACAAAATTATGTATTGTCTGTGCTATAATGCATCAGTTCTCACTTGGCAACCCTTGGGCCATTGAGAGTTGCATTTGGAAGCATTATAATTGATAGATATTAGTAACACAGCTTTTTAAGTGGTAAGTTAATGTAAGTAATTTTAAGAAGTAGTTGAACTTCTGGCATTTTGAGCCATCTGTGATAGTGTTGTCCACGGTATAATGACACATCAAAAGGAAAACTTCCCTTTTAGACTTCTGCAGAACATTAATTGGAGGTGAAAGACTCAGAAATGCAGACAGAGGAAAGTTAAAATTTCGTGAAGGTTTGAGCTCATTCAGGGGTGGAAGCAGGAAAGGGAAGGGTTAAATTTCTATCTTTTTTTATGAATGTATTTTTTAGTTCAGTTAAGTAACATGCTCTTTGCTTGTCTTGAAGGCATGTGTGCCAAACCAAACTGGTCCACAATATATCACAGCAGAAAAATTCCTCTTGTCAAAGGGCACTCCTGGCTCCTGCCCTCGTCCATCTCCTGCAAGCACGGGAATGCAGGCTGAGCTAATTGCTCTGGAGGAACGAGCCTGGCACGAGGTTTGCAGTGAAAGGGTTCTGATGTCTGGGGAGAGGTGGCAATGGAAGTGACTTGTTCACTTGTGGTGGTCTCATTTTAGTCCTCATGCTCCTCCTGGTGTCTTAGGAGCAGGGAAGAGCTGCTTTCTGTGTGCAGGGAGTGAGGAGAGAGTGTCAGTGCTGAACAGACTGAACTACCTGTTTGCAGTAATTCATGGTTAGGGGAACAGAGTCCTCTTGCTAGCTGTCAATAGCTTCACTTTCATTAGCATTCTGCTTGGATTCCCTGTGTTAATCAGCAAGTAATCGTATCTGTAACTGACAGGGAAAGTTGTGATGTTGCCATTGAATGCTACAGTAATATAACATGGTAAAATACGTTATCATATTTTATAGTAGTAATATCACAGTCAAAATCTGTACAAAACTTTGCTCACAGCACATCAATATGAAGTTGGTGTATATATATGTATAGGCTCAAGAGAATAAGTTATTTTAGCTAGCTACTTTGTTGTGTGTATTTACACTGACAATAAGTTTGCTTTTAACATGTACTACTTGTCCTTTTGTTTGCAAATCCTTAAGCCAGTGTAGCTCTTTCAAAAACAAAAGAAAAAAACAATCCTGAAATCAACAAGGTGAGATTAATTACATTACCACAGTTGTAGGATTGTCTTTGATGTGCTTATTTTCATCTCCTCTCACTCTTCAGTATTTTGCTGTATATGAACCCTGCACCTTGTTCTGGAGAAAGGAGGTAGTCTGAGGAAATTCCCTGAGGGACAGATCTGGATAGAGCTCTAACCCTGCTGCTCTGATACCTTTTGCTTTTAATTCGCTGGCACCTTAGTATTTCTGAGTATGAGAAAACATGGTAAAAGCTATTTCTTTCTAAAATCCTGCTCTACTGGCCACTTCTAATATTAGACTTCTTACTTTCATGAGCTCAGATTGTGTTAAATCCTAATCTAAGTGAAGAAAACAAACTGTAAAGGTAGATATGCCTTTGCAGAATACAAAAAGTGACTTTCACTACTGTTAATGCTACTCTGAAGAACCTTACTGGGGTGTACTCATTAAGTAGCTCTTCTTAAGATCTCCACACATGCAGTTCTGGTTCCTGCTTCAAAGGGAAATTGGACTTCGATGGTTATTTTGGTTGCTTGTGCTGAGAGGGCAGATCTGAACTGCAAATCAGGGAAGTTTGCTTACCCCTCTCCAGCAGAGCAAATCTTCCTTGGATGAAGTTCTGTTTATATTTTGCAGAAGGCTGTGAGAAAACTGGTTTGATTTGAGGCAGGGGAGAAGTGAAGGAAGAGTCAAACTTTTAGCAGCAAGTCTTGATGTTCTTTGTTGCTAAACCATTGGCAACAAAATCAGTGTCTTGAGTTAGCTGCATAGGCAGTTGAATCTCTTAAAGATGAATTCTAAATTTTGGCATTGAAAACTTGCTTTTGATGTTATGTTAATGCCATGGTGTGGAGAAAGACACTGTTTTTTAACATACATTGAAATCCCTTTACTTCTTTCTGCACATCAGTAGATTAAAGTCTCATGGTTCCCTTTTTATTTTTTTGATTGGTTTAGAGTGGAGAAAGGTGATTGCCAGGTGTTAGAACTGCTCCTCTATGTGTCATGGGACATTAGTATTAATATTAAAATACTTACCTGGGCAGTGTAGCTCTGACTTAAGAGAAATACTTTCAAAGCATATTTCTTCCTGTTCATCAGATTTTTATTTCCATGTAAAGGCAAGATGCAACCCTCTGACTTGCTACCCTTTCTCTGTGGTGTTGCTGTAGAGTAGTTTCTTCACTTTAGCTACAAAGTAAAATCCTTTGGTAGCTTACTGATCATACTCTGGCCATTTTTGTGCACCTTTGTAGACAAAATGGCTACTAGAGAAACCATTTCAGTGTGGGACAGAGAGAAGCAGTAAAAAATCAACTTTGGTTTTACTTAGCAAGGCAGCAGGTCAAACGATGCAATGAAAGTCCAAGATAATTTGTTAGTTATGTGATAAATAGAGTATAAGATGGCCAGAAAGTGAGGGTGTATCCATGGTCAAGATAGTGAACTAGAAAAGCCTGGTAAATAAAAAGCAATGGAATGAATTACAGGAATGCACATGACCCATTGATAATGTTATTAAACTACTGTGCATTTGAGTTAATTTCTACAAATTCTTAAGCTTCAGACACTTTTTTCTGTAGAGGAAAGAAAGAGAGATTCCTCTTCTAACAAGGACAGACATTAACTCAACAGTGTGTGCCTTTTTACATTGCTCACACTTTGCAGTACCATTCAGAGCAGACTTTCAGATGCACAGAAACAGAAAAGGTAATCAAAGTCAGCTCACTAGCTGATACATGAACAAAATAATTGTAACCACTTAATGTTATTTTTCTTTGTAGCATGGACATGATCTCTTTACCCCTGAATTATGCTTCTTAAAAAGATTTTAATACCTGACTGTTAAGCTCTGTTTATGCAGTATCACAAGAAGCAACAGTGATGGAAGATGGCTGGTGCAGCCTGAGAAATGACTCAATATCACTTAATACATCTCTACGGGAGACTCTGCTTTTCTTGACTAATGATTCTGTGGCCACAAATAAGTGCCTGATGGTGTCTCCAAAATGCTGATGCATCTGAAAATGGAGGGAAATCTAATTCTGGTAAATTAAAGCAAAATACAGACTTTTTTCTCAGCATAACCTGTACCTTGCAAAGCAAACAGACACTTTCTAATAGGCTGGAGCAAAAACAGTCATGAGGGATTGTTAAAGCTGCTGCAAGCTGATGAGATAGTGTTTGAGGGTGACTGATTTTGGGGATTTAGGTTTTTTCCCCTCTCTGGTTTCAATCCATTGTTTAGTTTTTGCTCACAAAATTAGCCCTTGGAGACAAATCTCTTATTCAGTTATTTGTTTGTTTTGTTTGATGCTCAGCCAGCGTTGGCAGTCTAAGGGTGGGGAAAAGTTTCTGAGAAGGCAGTGATAGCAAAGTGATGGTATCCATGTACAGTGATAGTGGTTATATGTAGTGCAAAAGGAAGAGCTTGGTTGCTTCATTGCTGTGCAGTCAGAAAGCTGTTGGAATTCATCTAAGGAATTTCATGTCTTGGTATGGTGCACACCAGGAAGATGGCTATGCCCCAGTGAGTTTGCTTAATTTGACAGAGATCATATGATATCATAGGAACCTTACACCAGCAAGAAGAATGCATTTTGCTTAGTGAAAATTGTGTGTACATACCACAGAATTCTTGTTGCTTTATTAAATTTTGAATCTCCTGAGAAATTAAAGTTTAATCATTTTTAATATTCCAGATTCTAGTAGTATTAGCATATTTTTTCCTATTTTGCAAATACAGACTATGAAGTATGCAAACTCATGTATTCCTTGATTCGTAGGATTGACTTAACAGCCAAAAAACCTGCCTTGCTGCTTCCCCTTATCCTCACAAAACAGTTGAAATATTCAACATGTAATTGATAGCATAAGTGACATCTCAGTCTTTCAGCTTGGGTTTTAACTCAGATTTTTTAGCTAAAATTACTTGTTTGTTCAAGGAGAGTTGATAATGATAAAGAATGTGATGCTTACTCAATAAGGGTTTTTTTCTCAATGAAATGTTATACTTTTTATTTAAAGCTGTTGATGTCTGCAGTATGTTAGAACCCCTTTTGTTGAATGTGGGAGGTTTGATTTTCTCCCTTCCCCCTTTGCAGTTCGCTCCTTTGGCACAGAGGACAGACCCACGGACAGGCCCATCCCGCCTCGCGATGAGGTCTTCGAGTACATCATATTCCGAGGCAGCGACATTAAAGACCTGACTGTCTGTGAGCCACCAAAACCTCAGTGCTCCTTGCCACAGGACCCTGCCATTGTTCAGGTAAGTCAGGACAGAGTTTTCAATCGTTGTTGCTGAAGAGGTAACTTGCTGGCTTAACTGCTCTCTAGCTGAGTGTTTAAAAATTAAAGTGTTTATCACTGTAAGGTTCGCAACCCGTAAAGAGCTGTGGAAGGATTTGCTCCTTTCACAGTCGTTAACTCTGAAAAGGAAGGTTGAAATCTAACTCTAGCACAGTGCACTGCATACCAGAGCTGCTGTCCTTTCAAACCCAACTTATGAAGTTTTGTAGGTCTTGATGCCTTTTTTGAAAGGGACTTGGCTTAGGAGGACACATAGCTTTTGGGAAGATCAGACCTGATATACATCAGAGTAGATGCTGAAATATCTCCATATCATTAGTGGTTTTGTTTGCTTGTTTGTTTTATTTTTGTTTTAATGTTCAACATTTTTTGCTAACTATGACTTCAAAGTGTTTCATCTAGCTATGTGTTTTTAAACAGGCCTCATACTATAAGGCAGTTATTTGAATAGTGAATAGTTGGTTTCTGAGGGGAAAGCAACTTACAACTTGAAGCCTTCAGATTTAATTAGTCTGTCGTTTTGTAGTAAATGGACTGATAAATAGTTTTCTCAGAAATTTGTTGGCTTTTTGGTTGGACTTACGAGATATCTTAAAATCATGCCTGAGAGCAAGAGGAAATCTCTTGCTTCAAATGGAGATTGATAATTCCATGTAATATAATTCTACTGCTTTATCTATTCTGTAGGATAAAATTCTTGAACTTCTTTACCAGGTGCCCTTGCATTTCTCCAAGGACTTTTTTTGAATTTGGTGCAAGTCCTTCTGTCAGTTGTAGTCAAGGGTGGTGAAGTTGCATTACTGTGAACCCCAATAATAGTGATAACCCCAGCCTCCCTCCAGTATGCTTGGGTGTCTTATTGTACCTGTGGGGTTTGAAACTTCAAGGAAAAAGACAGGACACTTTCTAAATTAGTCACAAAGCTTATATGTGTGTGTTGGACAAGAGAGTTCGGTGTCTGAGGTTATAGGGAAAAGATTGCAAAATTTTGTGGTACTGTTTCCACAGGTCTGTGGTGGTGGAAGGGTAAAAGTGCTTTCTAAGCTGTACATACTTGTGAAAATGTTTATTTTAGAGTTTCTACATTTCTTGCCTCACAGAACTCTTTCCTAATTTTTGTGTAAATATGAATTTTTGCTAGTGTGTTGTGTGTTTTGTCTTTAGTCTTCACTAGGATCTTCGAGTACATCTTCATTCCAGTCTGTGGGGTCCTACGGTCCTTTTGGCAGGATGCCTGCGTACAGTCAGTTCAGCCCGAGCCCGCTGGTGGGGCAGCAGTTCGGCGCTGTGGGAGTTGGTAGGTGTTCTCCTGGGAGGGAGCTCTGTGTGCACAGGCAGGAGTCACTGCTTAGAGCTGCATCGCTGCCTTATCCTAAGGCACATTCAAAATCTTCCCTCTCCGTTAGTTCTGCAGTTCAGCTCGAAATAGAGAGTTCTTTGTAGTCTTTGCATCTTAAATCATGATAATTATGATTGAGAACTAAACACTTATCTCAGAGGGACAAATATTCATTATATTTCACAAGTGGTAGAGGCAGCCCCTCCAGAGAAGCCCCGTAGCTGTGCTATTGGGTTGACCAGTTGCTGTGTGCCTTAACTAAGGGTTTGGATTATTCAGCAGCCATGTTATTCATTATTCAGAAATCCTCCAGCTGCTCGTGGGGTGTTGGCTAGGTGGGAAACAGATGTTGGAACTATTTGTGAACTGCATGGGCTAGTTGCTCCTTTATCCTGCACATTCTCTCTGAGACTCACCAACCAACTTTTCTTCTTCCCTGAGAGTTTATTTCACAGTTTAGTTTTTCTCATAGGAACTTACAGGCTCATAACTGTTACGGCAGCAGTGTTACTCCTGGTGCTGAAAATGTTAGCCATGCAAAAGAAAGGCTGTAGAATTGGCTGTAATTTGACATCAATTAATAAGATGTAGCAGTCTTATTTTTGCTGAAAGGATCTTAAGTGGAAATATATACCAATAACATGTATGGCTCCATAAGATGTCTGTTTTGTTAATGCTTGTGATGGTGAAGTTAGAAGTGCTCTTTCATTTTTCATTTTAGATTAAACAATCAAGATATTTGCTCAAGTATTACCAGCTTATGTGCATGCATCTGTTAGATTAAACTAAGAGTGTATGGGAAGGGCAGACTTAACATGTACTCTAGAAAAACTGCCTAATAAAGCTTCACTAATAATTTAGTGCTCATTTAAAAAAAAAATCTAAACCAGATTTTACAACTATGTTATTTCTTTCAAAGCAGGAGGTTCTTTAACATCTTTTGGAACAGACTCTTCAGGCAGTGCTGGCATGTCCCAAAATACTGCAGTTGGTTCTGCATTTACAACGGATGCAAGATCACTAAAAACACAGGTGTCTCAAGGTAAAATCTTTTTCAGTGACTTCAGTCTTTGTTTGACCAGTTGTGTCCGTGTGATTTTGGTGGTTGCCAGAAATGCCAACCAAACAGCTGAATTGTCTCTTGAAAACACTTGGTATTAAACCCAGGAAACACTGAGAGGCTTTGTGTTTGCTCTTTAAATGTATTTTCTCTACATCTTGGAGTGCTGCAGGTAGTAACACATTTATTGTTACCCTTAAGGCATCTGTGCTGAGAAGTAGGACTTAATGAAGTGAAATAATGTTAGCAAACACATACATGTGGAAATTCTTTATTTAGTTTTATTGATAACATGACAGAACTGCAGATACTTCATACTGATAGAAATGGGAATTCCTTCAGCTTAAAATTTTAAAATCTTTATTACAAACTGTAGTTCTTCTGCTCATGTATAGTCACATAGATAATACTAACTGCAGACCTGATTTCCTGTAGAGATGGTGACATGACTTTTAAGTCAGCTTAATAGTAATGGGAACTGTATAGATAGTTTATGTAATATTGGAAAAAAATGAGATTCTGGATGATATTTGAATGGCAAAGAAAAAAGAAACTAAACATTAAGCACCTTCACCCTTCATGCAGATGTTAACATTGTGCCTTAAAAACCCAAACCCCTTTATTACCTGCTCTTCCACTCTTCCTTGCTGTGAAAGTGTGTGCTGAGATATATTCCTAATGCTCTTTTTAAGTTATGCAGTCATGTTAAAAGGCAAAACACATATAGCAAACAGGTTTTTTCCCTAAATTCCAGCTCAGATTTGTATACCCGTTAGGAGTGTTTCTAGGACTAGTTGAGTGGGTTGCCAAAAATAGTTCTACTTTGTTGGATTAATTCAAGGGACAAAAGTATGCTGAGCATTTCTCTGTTGAAATAGTAGTTTGGTTTTCTGTAGTTAAAGCCTGTGTGATTCGTGGACAGGTACAGATATGTATGACTTATGCTCCAGGTGAACATACNCCTGCCCTCAGCCCAGCCCATGGGAGCAGTGCTGTGGGGCAGCCCCACTGCTCCTGCCCTGCCCTCAGCCCAGCCCGTGTGAGCAGTGCTGTGGGGCAGCCCCACTGCTCCTGCCCTGCCCTCAGCCCAGCCGCGACAGGATCCTGCAGCGGGGCCTGAGCAGCGTCACTGCTGCCGTGGGGAGCAGCCTCGGCCCTCCTGCTGTCCCAGGGGGGCACAAGGAGCATTTTTACCTCCACTCAATGCCAGAGTTTCATTCCACAGCTAAATGTACATCATTAATGGCTCAGTAGGGNTGTGGAAATTCAGTATTTAGTTTTATTGATAACAGAACTGCAGACACTTCATACTGATAGAAATGGGAATTCCTTCAGCTTAAAATTTTAAAATCTTTATTACGAACTGTAGTTCTCCTGCTCATGTATAGTCACATAGATGATACTAACTGCAGACCTGATTTCCTGTAGAGATGGTGACATGACTTTTAAGTCAGCTTAATAGTAACAGGAACTGTATAGATAGTTTATGTAATATTGTAAAAAAATGAGATTCTGGATGATATTTGAATGGCAAAGAAAAAAGAAACTAAACATTAAGCACCTTCACCCTTCATGCAGATGTTAACATTGTGCCTTAAAAACCCAAACCCCTTTATTACCTGCTCTTCCACTCTTCCTTGCTGTCAAAGCGTGTGCTGAGATATATTCCTAATGCTGTTTTTAAGTTATGCAGTCATGTTAAAAGGCAAAACACATATAGCAAACAGGTTTTTTCCCTAAATTCCAGCTCAGATTTGTATACCCGTTAGGAGTGTTTCTAGGACTAGTTGAGTGGGTTGCCAAAAATAGTTCTACTTTGTTGGATTAATTCAAGGGACAAAAGTATGCTGAGCATTTCTCTGTTGAAATAGTAGTTCGGTTTTCTGTAGTTAAAGCCTGTGTGATTCGTGGACAGGTACAGATATGTATGACTTATGCTCCAGGTGAACATACATTGTGCCACAACATTTCCTGTAGGGCACCAACAGGTTTTTTTATGAATTTGTTTGCTTTTAGAAATATTTTTCGTCTTTGTAGATTGCAAGTGTGGGATGGTTGGATTTATTGTTTTGTTCATGGGTTTTGGGGGGTTTGGTTTATTTCTTGTTTTCTTTTTGTTAGTTTTGTGATGAGAGGGAACCTTATTCTTTAGCTTACTGGGACTTGAGGTTTATTCTCATTTCTTAGTAGATTTATCTATTTGATGATGTAAACTTGTCTGGCTGGTCAATGGCTCCATTCTGAAGGTGCTTCAGCCTCCAGCCCCTGGTGCTGCCCGTGGNAGTTGGGTGTCCTACCCATTATTTCCTTTTAGACTGAGGGAAGGGATATTCCTAAATATCCTTTATTCTGAATTAGTGGATCTGATGGTGAAGAATTTTTTTTTTTTTTTAAACTCAGCTGTCTTGACTGCTTGGGCAGATAAACTTGTCAGTCTAGATTGGTTGAGACCAGTAACTCCAGTAACTCAACTTTGTAGATGAGAAATAACCCTGTGGGGTTTGGTTTCGTTTTATTTTTCCCCCAGGTCGTTCAAGCCCTCAGATGGACCATTTGAGACGGAGCCCCACCATGGAACAAGCTGTACAAACAGCTTCAGCTCACCTGCCCACTCCAGCACCAGTTGGGAGGAGGAGTCCTGTACAAACCAGACCTTTGGTGTCTGCAAGCCAAAAATCCCTAGAGAACCAAGAGCACAGACGAGGTAGCTTTGGAGAGTTTTCATACAGCTTAATTCCTTCCTTACACATACAAAGTGCTCTCTTAAAGGGTAACACATAGGAATTTTCCTGCTGTCTATTGCTGCTAGGCTGGCCAGCAGAGACCTGGATTAGATACATATTTCTTTTTAAATTAAAGCATATATTCTAAATTTTTTTTTTCTTTTATGATTTAAACATGTGGTTTACATTGATAGGTTTGGAATTTTTTAAAATCTGAACTATATATACAAAAGTATGATCAAAAATACCTAATTGGATAAACAAATCATGTTTTTATTTCCAACTTTAGCTGAAGCACACAAGGTTTCAAGATCAGAAAATGAACTCAGAAATGAAAACAAACGACAAATTGGTAAATGATGTTTTGAGAAATAGCTATTGTTGCTTTCAGACCAATAGATTTTTTTAAAATTTACTAAAATACATAAATTCTTTCACATTTTGCTATGAGAGAGTAGCAACTTGGGCATGAGCCAGAAGAGTACAAGCAAATGAAGTCAACATTAAAGAGAAAAATCTCTTCTTTTTGCTTTATACTGAGCAATCAATTTAAATAAAAATGTAAATCAAGGACTATTCAGGGATTTTTAAAAATAATAGCATGAAATAAAAGCCTTTCTAGAAAAATACTTGACTGAAAAGCCACTAATATTTTAACTCTTCTTCCAAAAACTTTTAATGACTTTTAGAGTCTTTTAACACACAAATTTAGTACCTATTATGCTTTCTGTGTCACTGCCATCGTTACTGTAAGTGAATTTGCAAATTACAAGCTGCTCTGATGGGACTTTAAACAGGCATTCTCTTCCTGCACTTCTGAAGTCCCAACCTGTTACCCCAGGAATGAGAAAGCAAAACAAAACACCCTCCACCATGCTCAGAGAAAAGCCAATCCACAAAGCAAAACCAAACAGAATGTCCCTCTTTTCAGTTCCAGGTGCACCCGCAGCACGGAGAGGCCGTGGAGGTCACAGAGGGGGCCGAGGAAGATTTGGCATTCGGAGGGATGGTCCAATGAAGTTTGAGAAGGACTTTGACTTTGAAAGTGCAAATGCACAATTCAATAAGGAGGAAATTGATAGAGAATTTCATAATAAACTTAAATTAAAAGGTAAACCAATTTTTGCTTTAGAATTGAGTATGGAAAAACTGTGTCTTGCTGTTTTGAACCTACCTTGGAGAACAACTCTTACAAGGCATATAGTACTAAGTCTTGTTTGCAGTCATTAAAAAATAAATTTAAAAACCAATTAATAAGTAAACTGGGATCATATGTTAATTAAATACTTGGGTCAGTGTTTGAGCTTTTAATGAATTTTAACTGGCAGATATCATCTGTGAAGTTCTAACAAGTATCTGTTAAAAATGCACGTTACTTAACCAGAAGTCCCAATAATGTTTGTTACTTTAAAGTTCTGGAAAGAATACAATAAAAGAAAATCCATGTTTTCGGTTTTCAATTATTAGACCAAAATTATAAAGTTAATTATAGACAAAAGCAAAGGAATTTGGGATCAGAACTTCACTGCAGTATGCAGGAGAGTTTATTTGAAGGTTTCTAGCATTTCCTTGCTTTTATCCTTTTCCAGAGGAACACGGGAGTGGTTAGAAACCATGCTGCCAGCACTTCTTTTCTAGCAGGCTTCTGTTTTGATTACCTCATTCTCTTGTGACCAGCCACCTGTTTGTTACACTGCTGCTACTATTTTTGGACAAAATTGTTGCAGGTTCATATAGTGAGTTCCCTATTTCAGGGAATGATTGGCTAAAAGATGGGAAACAAAAGGTGGGAATAAATGGTCAGATTTCAACTTAGAGTAAAAACACCCATTGAGTCCCATAAGATCTGTCCTGTGGTGCTTGCCTATTTTTCTGGATCATTTTTCAGTAGGTTGATGGTTTGCTGTTGATACAGGGGTTTTTTTCAGAATAATAAAGAGAAAAGGGAAAGCTAACCATAAATAGCTATAGAAGTGTTTGTGAGTGTGGTAGTTCTTGTGTGTGGCGTGGAAAAGTTGAGCTGGTTATCTGCAGTTTATGCACAGCATTGTGAGATTTAAGCTGTAGACATTTAGGAATGAATTTGAAGGCAGTAATAGCTGCTGGTGTTGAACCATCAGGTTTATTTTCAGTACCAGTCAAAACAGTAAGTTGAACTTGAGGCATTATTAGGAAATAAGTACATGGTAAAGTCAGAGTGCTGGCCCTGTGCCTCAAAGGAGATAACAGCAAAACCAGGAGAAAAAGAAGAAGGACAACAGAGATGAACAAAACCATGGGATGGCTTTTAAGGCTCTTGAATGAGGCTCTTAAGCCCAGGAAGAAGGTAGCCAAAGAGGGGAGAAAATTGTTGGCTATCAAATCCATTCTGCTACAGCGTTTTTTGTTAATTAAACCCACAGGAAGCATAGAAACCTCCAGACAGCAGCAGCAATGCATCCTAATTTACATGTCAAATTCCACATTAAATTATTTTTGTAGCATTCAATATAGTTCCTCTCTGACTGGGAGTAAGTTAACAGTGCTGGGTTTTTTAGGCTTCTGTTTACTTTTTATTTCTAGAAGATAAACTTGAGAAACCAGAGAAGCCTGTAAATGGAGAAGACAAAGGTGACTCAGGTGTTGATACCCAAAACAGCGAAGGGAATGCTGATGAGGAAGATCCACTTGGACCCAATTGCTACTATGACAAAACCAAATCCTTCTTTGATAACATTTCCTGTGATGACAATAGGTATGGCCTGCAAGGAGAAGCTTGTTAGTCTGCTTAATGCATGTTTATATCTTAAGGTACTGTCAGTGCTACTCATTACAATCAACTCTGAATCAAAGGTCATTGGAGTATATTTCCACATGCAGCTGGCAAAAAATACAGGAGTAAGAAGCACAAAATTTCTTTGTGGGCAAGTGAAATACGGTCACAGGGAGGTATTTTGAGATGTTTTAGAGCCATGCTTAATGCACAGGCTCCAGAGTTTCCTTTCCAGATTTACTAAGATGGGGGGGGTGGG
>VXBB01018248.1:46053-111052 GCA_013399915.1 Illadopsis cleaveri | reverse complement strand
TGTTGCGAAGATGTAAGCACTGTCGGCGGGGTCGCCGCGGCGTTGTTTGTTTTGCTTTGCTCCTAAATTAACACTTCGGTTAAATCAATTATGACCCTGCTTTGGTAATGGTTTCTAAGCAGATTACATAACTGTCTCGGCCAGTAGTGTTGTTCAAATGGGCAGATAACATTTCAGGAAAATTAAAGCTTATCTTTTGCTGCTGCCTTTTTATTAGACATGATGATGTGGATTGCTGACCTATTTTGACTTGCAGGAGGGGGGAGGGAGAGTTGTTGGTTGTACTAGCAGCCAGATAAAATAACATCTGTAACTGTAAACCGTTTCTTGTTTTAAATGATACTGTGTGCAGAGGATACAGAGTGTGCTCTTCAATATGGCAAACTCTTAGAGCATTATTAATATCTAATTAATGGCTCTGTAACGTGTTCCTTCTCGATGAGTCCAGTGAACTGTGGCAGACCCCTGGGTTCTTGTGAAAGGGATCCTGTGGAGATTTACCATGTGATTAATGTATCATTTTTCATTTCGCGGGCTTTCTGGCCCCTCTCCCTTGGTTCCCGAGCGTTTCACAGCAATGGGTGTCGGTTCTGTGCTGCAGGGAGCGACGACCCACCTGGGCTGAGGAGCGGCGGCTGAACGCCGAGACCTTCGGCATCCCCCTGCGCCCCAACCGCGGCCGCGGCGGCTTCAGGGGCCGGGGCGTCATCGGCTTCCGCGGGGGCAGAGGCCGGGGCGGGGCCCGGGGCGCCTTCACCACCCCCCGCGCCTTCCGCGGAGGCTTCCGAGGGGGCCGCGGAGGCCGCGAGTTCGCCGACTTCGAGTATAGGGTAACGTGTACTCCCTGTTACTGACCCCATCCCCCGCTCTGGGAAAGGAGACATCACCATCTCCTGCTTCTAAATTCGATGTGGAGGCAGGGAGTTTGCTGACTTCGAGGGTAGGATAATGTGTCCTCCCTGTTACTGACCCCATCCACTGCTCTGGGAAAGGAGACATCAATATCTCCTAGATATCAATATCTCTCTCTAGATTTGATGTGGAACTAGAACTTCTTGAGTAGTGTTTTGCAGGGGCTCTGAGCTACTGTTTTGAAAGTCCGTTAATGCTGAAATGTCAGTTACATAGCAGCATTTTATTGTCAACAGTAACCAAAAATAAAAGGTTGCCTTTCATCACATGCCCCGAGTAGCTATTTGTTAGCTGGTATCGCGGAGGAGAAAAAGAAGGGGGGGAAAATTGATTGCAAGTGTTAGAAATGTAAATTGCAAGCATTTTTCCAAGCAATATTGAAAAATATAAAGAATGAGAGGGAATCATTTAATTTGCTTCCAGTGTGCAGCAGCCTTCTGAATTCTTTGTGAATGAGTTGGCACAAATCCTATAGATGGGTGTGCTGGTTAGAATCAATAACAAAGACAACTATGCAGATTGGTTCAGATAAACTAGGCTTTTAGAGTTCTGACTGGGACAGAATAACAACAACTGCTAGTTTACTGCATGAGCAGTTAATGTTTTGTAAACAAGAATCTCTGATTTTTGATAGGAATTTCATTTTTTTAAATTAAAAAAAGGGGGGGTTTATCACAGCACATTTCTCTCTGTTATGAGACATCCCTCAGCTGTTCCTTGATTAGTTTGCAACAGTTAGTCCTATGACTTAAAGGGACTTTGAGTAGTTGAATGTGAATGGAAATGAGGGATTGAAGATTAGCAATTTTCACTTTCTGAACAAGCATTTTGCTGCCTTTCAGTTGAGTAGGAGATGGTGTAAGGGCTGAGGACTTGTGCTGTGCTTGCATTCGGAGTGGTGAGCTGCTCTGCTCAGTGCCAGACTGAGGGAGTTTCACCAGATGCCAGCCTGATCTCCTCTGGAGGTCTCCTTTCTGCTGCAGGACACGGGGAATGGCCAGCACAGCACAACTGCTCCCAGGGCTGTTGCCCAGCTTAGTTTGTAGGGTTTGTTTTGCAAAATGAATTTTAACCCTACTTTTGTTCTCTTTAGAAAGACAACAAAGTTGCTGCGTAGTCTACAAGAAAGCTGAAACCAGGTGAACGTCTAGATCTTCTTGAATCAGAGAATTAGTTTTGATCTCTGCAAAGAATGAAGTTAATTTGCTGTATACTTGTCACCAGCACTGGGATTTAACTATTTAATTTCAAAGGGGTGTAATGCAGTTACTTTTGAGAAATGGCCATCTTTGAAAACAGTAAGCATTAAATATATTTGAGACAGAAGGATAAGTAATTTCTTATGTATAGTTAATTATAAGCAGTACTTCGATGGAGTTTAAGTATTTTTTCATCACTGAAAGGATTTTTCTTATTACTAAACTGTATTTGATAATTGCTTCAAGCTGTAAGGACAATGGTATGCAGAAGGCCGTCGATACTGTGAGTGTTTTGACCCACCGAAGGTTGTTTTTTGGAAATCCTGTAAAATCCCTTTTGAGGTAGTTGTTCTTGTATCAACTAGGGTGCTGGACAGTAGAAAAATTTGCTTTGTCAGTCAGATATGTACACACAGTAAATACTGTTTCTTAGGCAAAGGAAAGTTTTTATATAGTTGTAAAATTCCATTATATCCCATTGCCAAAGAAACATTACAAACTTTGTATAGCTGTATAAAAAGCAACTAATTTTTTAAAGAATAAACATTTTTAAGTCGGTAAACATACTGTTATTGCAGAAAGTTGATATGCTGAAGAACACTGAATTAGTTGGGTTTTTTTTTTCTTTAGCAGCTTTTCAAGCTTAAATGTTTGATTTTATATTTGGACTATAATGAAGTTTTGAAAATGTTCTTCCATTACACGAAACTGGATACACACTTCACTGCTCTTGCAAGAATTTGTAGTTTCTGGCATATCACAGGATTTGACCAAGTTAAGGAGGTATTTTCAAAAAAAGGAGAAAAGGAATTTTCATATGTCAAGATTTGCAATTAATTTTACTTAGTGAGAAATATTAACTTTTTTTAATAATGGACCAGGCACGAGTTGGTGATTCTCCTGGAATGCCTGGGATAAAAGTCTGTCTCCATTTGTCAATTCTTGAAACGTTAACTTTGTTGTAATACCTGTAGACATGAGCAATTTAAAGAATTCTTAGTGTTTGAAGTTGTTTGCATTTTGATAGACCGTAGCTTGGAGACATTGAGACTCTGGTTCTAAGACCACAAAGTCACAAATGACAGTACGGACTTCTTGCCAATTCTGGATAACTAGTTGCAATTTTCTGATATGCTGAAATAGAAACCTGGTCATTTGTGTCTGTGTATGTATATGAAGGCCACAGGAATAAAGGGATCCAAAGATTACATCACTTTGATCTAATTTGCTGATTTTTTTTCTTTTTACTTCAAAATGTTCAGTGGTGATGAAGACGTGAAAAACTGCACTGTTGAAAAATTGGAANGCGGTTGTTTGTTGGGGCGCGGGGCGGGCGGGGCTCGGGCCATTCCCTGCGGGAGCGCCGCCCAGC
Source organism: Illadopsis cleaveri (assembly GCA_013399915.1). Classification (NCBI taxonomy): domain Eukaryota; kingdom Metazoa; phylum Chordata; class Aves; order Passeriformes; family Timaliidae; genus Illadopsis; species Illadopsis cleaveri. The sequence goes on along the minus strand of VXBB01018248.1, from coordinate 107,569 downwards.
GCGGGCTCAGCGCGCCTGCGCAAGGCGCAGGGGCGGGGCCGCCGGGCACCCTCAGCCGCCGGCCGCCATGTCCGTGGCGTTCGTGCCCGAGCGGCTGCGCGGGAAGGCGGAGGTGAACCAGGACACGCTGCAACGGGTGAGCGACACTGGGCTGGGACGGGGCCGGGACGGAGCCAGACGGGGACGCCGGCCCTTCCGGCCCGCTNTTTGGACTATAATGAAGTTTTGAAAATGTTCTTCCATTACACGAAACTGGATACACACTTCACTGCTCTTGCAAGAATTTGTAGTTTCTGGCATATCACAGGATTTGACCAAGTTAAGGAGGTATTTTCAAAAAAAGGAGAAAAGGAATTTTCATATGTCAAGATTTGCAATTAATTTTACTTAGTGAGAAATATTAACTTTTTTTAATAATGGACCAGGCACGAGTTGGTGATTCTCCTGGAATGCCTGGGATAAAAGTCTGTCTCCATTTGTCAATTCTTGAAACGTTAACTTTGTTGTAATACCTGTAGACATGAGCAATTTAAAGAATTCTTAGTGTTTGAAGTTGTTTGCATTTTGATAGACCGTAGCTTGGAGACATTGAGACTCTGGTTCTAAGACCACAAAGTCACAAATGACAGTACGGACTTCTTGCCAATTCTGGATAACTAGTTGCAATTTTCTGATATGCTGAAATAGAAACCTGGTCATTTGTGTCTGTGTATGTATATGAAGGCCACAGGAATAAAGGGATCCAAAGATTACATCACTTTGATCTAATTTGCTGATTTTTTTTCTTTTTACTTCAAAATGTTCAGTGGTGATGAAGACGTGAAAAACTGCACTGTTGAAAAATTGGAATATTTAAAAGTGGTTGATAGAATCTTAATTTTATAACTTTTGTATAGCACTACAAGGAAGTATTTTGTAATTGGTTTCCTTATTAAGGTCAAGTATTTGACAGCTGTAGAAGTTAGATAATATTGTTTAGTAATGTTTTTGCATGTTTAACAACTGCCTTTTGGGATCCACAAGTCATGATTTTGAACACCTGTTGAGATTTTTGACCGTAGCGGCAAGTGCTGTCCTGTTGCAATAACTCTTTACTGTCTGAGGTGTTCCAGCTGTAAATACCCGGGCCGGGAGCCGCGGGCGGGGGCAAACCCTGGGTCGCCCCGCCCTGCCCGCCCAGGCTTTCTGTTTTTTTATTTTAAACCAGAATAAACTGTTCAGTACAAGCGGCACGGCGGCGGTTGTTTGTTGGGGCGCGGGGCGGGCGGGGCTCGGGCCATTCCCTGCGGGAGCGCCGCCCAGCGCGGGCTCAGCGCNGACCAGTTGATCCGGTGCATCGTGGAGTACCAGAGCAAGGGCCGCGCCAGCGACTGCGTGGAGTAAGTGACCGACGTGGGCGGGCAGGGCGGAGCGCTGGGGGCCCGGGTGTCGGTAGCGGGAGTGAAACGCGGCTCGAGCTCCCTGAGCTTTCCTGCCGACAAGAGGAAAGTGCGCCTGGGCTTATAAAGGGGTTTCCCCAAAATCATTTGCAGAGACGTATAAAGCACGGAGTGACCCTGCTGCCTTGGTCAGGGTGTTTGCTCAGTGTTCCTGTGACGCCCGCGCTGCCTTCCCCGCTTGTGTGTGGCACACGGAGCGGTGCCACAACAGGGCAGCCAGACGGCGGGTCTGCCGCTCCAGAACCTGCAGGGGAGCCGCTGCAGCTGCCCAGACCAGCCCCACAGGCAGCTCTGCCCTCTCCGCCGCCGTTCTGCGGCTTTCAGGGGTGCGGGCTGAATGTTCTACTTCCCTTCGAAGTTGGATAGTACCATATGCTCGGCTACCGAGTGCAGTTCAGTGAGTTCTACCGGCATTCAGAATAAGAAGAACACGATAAGTTTTCCTTATTATTCTAGTTTGCTGTTTTTCCCCTAACTGCAAATACTGATCAGAGTACACAAATGCAAGTATGGGTAATTGTCTAGAAAAGAACGTCTCCCAGAAACTGTGTTTTCTTCTCTCATAGGTACCAGCATATCCTGCATAGAAACCTCATTTATTTAGCTACAATTGCTGATGCCACTCCACCCAGCACGCAGAAGCCTGCAGACTGACTGCAATACCTGGACGTGAGCAGTGCTGCTTTCAGAGGCTATAGAAATAGTTTAGAGTCCCACTTTGAGAGCCAAGAAGGTGTGGGTTTGAAAAAAGCAGGTAAAAAGTGATCTGTACTTCTGTCTTTAAAATGTGAATGTAGTTTTCAGTGCAGTATTAGGCCAGCTTTTCGCAGTTACTAACACAGCTTAAGAATGGTAATTATCACATTCCCTTTTGCCTCTGAAAAACTCAATTCAGTGTATTCTGGGAACAGCCTGGTTGTCAGGACAGCACTATAGGAACCAGAGCCTGTTTCATGAGTAAGGTTCTGTAATGACATGGTAAATGTTATGCTAGGTAACTCCTACATCCAACATGACAAAGTCAGGCATAGGTTCCATATATAAAAGCAGTAGACTCTTGTATCCTGTATCAGAACAATTGTGCTAAATAAACTAAAGATGTTCTTTGTAAATTGTAGTATATTCTGAATTAATAAAATACACTAACAAAGGAGCAGCTGTGTGATTTAGATGAACAGAAATGTTAACTTTCCTAGGACTGGTGGGATTACTGCACCACACAGCAATTATGTGCAAGGGAGAAACCAAGCCATTATTTTAGCAAGCTTTTGCCCAAGTTTATTAAGGCTTTTTCTCCGTGTTTGAAATGCTCTGTAAACAAGTCAATTCTTGCATAATCAGAATGGGTTCACATGCGTCCTGGGTACTGTCAGCACTGCTGGCCAGCTGCAGGCTTGTGTGCTCCTATCCAGGAAGGAAGAAAGCAGCTTTGCACACCCTGCATACGGCATTCCAGTGCCACGATTAACACACACTAACCTAACAGCCTTGATCACAGCAGGGAGAGGGACAGTTTACATTTTGCTTACTACTATCAAAGTTACTTACTCTGTCATTCCTAAAAATTCAAGTAACGTGATTTTGGCAATGTTCACCTGCACTACTGGTTCAAAGACCCTGCTGAGCCATTGTCTGTATCAAATTCTTCTGTGTCATCACTTGAGAAAACTGCTTTAAAGATTGGACTGTGCATGAAGTTAATTTTTATATGATGGAGTCAGTAAGTAGGCAGTTGACAATTTTCAAACTGTTAAATAATCCCATGTTAATGAAAGAAGATCTTTGTTTACAAACCAAAGTTACAGTTTAAGGTGCTGCTCATTTTCAGCAAGGTGCATATTTTAAACAGGTATGACCTATTAAATGTATATCTTTAATAAAGCAAATAGTTTACTTTTACAGAAGCTTTAAAATACAAACTGTACAGTTCCAGTTCAGAAGCGTTAGCTATTCACAAGAAGCACTGCAATAAGGGTAAGTTAACTAAGCACCAAACCCTTGCACTTGGCAGTGTAAGTGAAGTTTAAGGGCAAGACTCGTTTGCCAAGTGCAACAGTTCTTAAAATTACCAGTGTTCAGAACAATCGGAAGCAAAGGACAGAGTAGCACCCACATGGTCAAAATGCAGACAAACTTTCTTTGTTTTCACAATTCACTTATGTAGGTCCAGAAACTTGCCAGCATTTGTAATTATGAATAAACTGCAAAAACTATAGCAATTCTTTTGGCACTTGTTAGGAAAAAAGTTCAAAATTAAGTTGCTTTCATTAACTTCCATTTTGGTCTTAGTATGAATAACCAAGTAAGTACAACCAAATTTAGGATTTAATATTAGATCTAAACAACAAGACTTAGGAAACTTGAAACCAGTCATGAAGTTAAATAACCACTAACATTTTCAGTGGAGGGTTTTCAAAATTATAGTAGTACAGACCATTAACAATTTACAGACAGAAGCCACACTGATTGTGCAAAGCACATTACTGTAAAAAGTCTATGTACAGCAAACAAATCTTTGTAAACATGGTAAGTATGAAGTTTCAGAAAACATGGTGACAATATCATAAATACAGGCAACATTGGCATCCTCAAACAGCACAAAAGGTAACAATCTGGGCCTGCAAATAGAGCCCGTCACCATACAAACAAAAAAGGTGGATGGGTTTTAAATACCCAAATGTTTAATAGTTTTAGTGTTGTGTATACTTTTTACTTATATATATATATATATAATGTATTTATTTTTTGGTATCTTTAGATATAGATGTACTTAGTTTGTAAAACCAAAACCAAAAAATGTGCTTTATCTTCATTGAAAAATTATGTAGTTAGAACTAATAACCCATTTTACTAGTAGTTAACATATTAGAATGATATGACTTAAGAAAAATACAAAAATAAGATTAATACTGTCAAAACTCTTATACCAGAAAATATTGTGGTTTTTAGACTCTTTCAAAGATGAAATATGAAAATTTAAATAAGCTCTAACTATATAAAGAATCTTCTGTAATCTCAATTCATATACAGTGGGATAGGTATACATATATTTACCATTGTTCTTCAATTTGTAAGCACCAGTCACTCGCCCCAATCCACTTTGGTTGGAAGATTATTCCTAATTCCACAGGTTCACTTAATGGCACATATTGACTGCAAATAATTACTTTATCCTTTTAAAAAAAATAATGTTCTTTTAACTAACTGCTACCCCACATTTCAGTTTTTGTATCTTCTGAGCCAGCTCACAATTTTTAATCAACTGTAGCATCTGAAATAAGACTTTAAATAAATGCAAGTAGTCTCTTAGGCTTTGCTTTCACACACTGCGGGAGCACTGTGTGGATAATGCCTTTGGCCAAACACAGCCATAGGACACGGTTTGTGTGACAGCCAGGGTCCCACTGCCCACACAGCTGTGTGACAGCCAGGGTCCCACAGCCCACACGGGTGTGACAGCCAGGGTCCCACCGCCCACACGGGTGTGTGACAGCCAGGGTCCCACCGCCCACACAGCTGTGTGACAGCCAGGGTCCCACCGCCCACACAGGTGTGTGACAGCCAAGGTCCCACTGCCCACACGAGTGTGACAGCCAGGGTCCCACCGCCCACACAGGTGTGTGACAGCCAGGGTCCCACTGCCCACACAGGTGCCATCTATGTCAAGCAGCTCAGGTAATATTGGTGACTCAAGGCTGAGTGGTTCTGCTGATCCTCACCTAGAGTAAGGAAACTGCCACAAAACTCAGTTTTGCAACTGTTTCTGCAGCAGTTCCCAAATGAACTTGCTTGTGTGGCACAGGAAAAGCTGCTGTTGCACTTCAGTTTAAAAAAGCTGCCCACAGGCTGTAATGGAGAATACAAAGGCTCTACAGCTTGTTCTTTATAAATTTAAACACAAACAGTGTTGAGCAAAGGGACCACTATATATTTGCTTCAACATATTCAATGTGTTTCAGTAAGATGTTTTAACTATAAATCTATATGAAAAATAGCTATAAAATACAGTGTTTCTTGTATGGTAGTCCTTCAGCAGTTCTTTTTAGAAAAAAAAAATGTCTTGAAAGTAAAGGCAATTACGCATTTTTAAAAGCATTTCTACATCACAGTTTTGGGCTGTTTCATGTACACCAAACATATTGGCCATATTTGCTCAGCACTGTAACTCAGAATCCGAGAGTTTGTCTATCTCACCCCAAACCCCTCAGTCCCACATCAAGAAAGAAACAGGAGATAGCCAACACAGCACTGTGAATCAAAGTAACATCATTTTCATTTGGCCCTGTGCTGCATTTTCCAGTATGAAAAGCAGTTAGTACTGGTGCAGGTAGGATGGTCTGCGCTCGTGCTTCACCGGAAAAGATTTAAAGCCCTTGTTGATCTGTTTGTGCTGGGAAGCCTGTTGGGATTGCTGCTGCTGCTGCGCGTAGGCGAAGCTGGAGGAGATGGCGGCTGCCGGGGCACAGTCACCGGCCCACATGGGCGACTGCAGCATCTGCATGGTGTCGCTCCACTGGCTCACGGGGCCGCTCATGGGGTACAGGGACGTGCTCTGGCTGGGCAGCGTGCTGGGCACAGAGGAGGTGTGCTGCCACGGGGCCTTGGGGGGCCACGTTTTGGTCTTGTTATCCTGAGAAAACAAAACCAGTTGGGGGGGCTTGGTTTAACAACAGAACGCTGCTTTTTTGAGACAATACTTAACACGTCACCTTATCACCTCAAGATATTTTCACAAAATTAGTTTATATTTGAAAGCCAAACTGATGCATACATATAGCACTCTCAATTCTTAAAATACCTGCCCATTAGAAAGCATTTACTTCAGCTTGACACACAGCGGCCCCACTAAAAGGGGAAAAGTAAGTGACTTCCAATTTAACACATTATGCTTGGTGACTTTGGCAAAAGCATCTCATGCTACTTGAGTGCAGATGGTTTAGGTTTTCACTGAAGTAAGCAATCTGGAGATACAGATGCTTTTCCAGTTGACTGCCTCATGCAGACCTACCCCCAAACGGCAGCAGGAGAAAGGACCGAGCAAAGGCACGCTGAGCTCACCTGACTGCGGTCATCTGCTGCAGAGAGAAGAGGAGGCGATGGCAGCGTGCTGGGTTCCTGCTCACCACTGCTGTGTTTTCTGCCCAGAAACAGAGACACATTTACTGTTTGGTTTTAAATGAGTCATCCTCATTAATCTGCCACTGGCAATCAGGCAGCCTACAGTACTGTTTCAGAAACATCTGGTTTCATGTATTTTTTGTTCAGTACAGAAACTGTCAGGGACTTGACAATGCAGTAGTTCTTAGAGCTACAGCTTCAAAATTTTGGGAGAGGTGAAAAGAAGCTGGGATAGACTTTTGCCCACTTTCAACAAAGCTGCCAGAAATTGTGGTTTTTCGTCTGTTACCTGCTCTTGTGGCTGGGTTTCTTTTGGTTTTTTAAAGTATCATTTCTGAAATAACCTTAAAGGTAACACAAAAGAACAGTTGAGCAAGTGAAACATCTGCTGAAGCACAGTAATTTTACTGAAGAAAAATGTTCTCCCCTCAGTTTAAATTTGTGACCTAACACCTAGTTATCAAATAGAAGTCCTTGTCCACATGTACATTCTGTAAGATTTTTTCTTGGGTTTTTTGGTCTTGTTTGTTTGTTTTGGTTTTTGTTTTTTTGGGTTTTTTTAATTTGGTTGGTTGGGGTTTTTGGAGTTTTTTTGTTGGGGTGTGGTTGGTTTTTTTTTTGTTAGCTTTGGTTTTTGTTGTTTGTTTGTTTTTGTGGGGGTTTTTTTAGGGGAGCAATTAAGGACATGGGTTTAGATTAAAGCAGAATCTTTTATTTCATCCTTTTTATAAAAACCCAATCAGCATGCTCCCATCAGGCTCCCATGGGTAAGCAGCCTTTTGCAGGTTGGCTTTAGAACACTCAACCCTTCTACCTCCTCTTAGTGCCCAGCTTTAGCTCTGGTGTGGTCAGGCCCTCACCTATAGACACTGTTCTTCCTACAAGTAACAGGAGACAGTAGTACTGTCACTTCAGATGAGGTTTTTGGTCAATGAAGCACCTCCCCTTTGGAAACTTCCTTCTGCTCTTCAGAACACTACATAAACCACAGGCTTTTCTTCTTGCTCCATGATCAGTCTCCAGCTATCTGCTGGCTTGGCATGTTAAGTCACCCTTATGTGTGTGTTTTCCTTCCCTGCTGCTTTTTTAAAAAAATCCAAGTAATTACTACTTTTTTTGTGACTGTTTGTGAGATGGCTCTTTCCTATTAATTTCAACTTCACATTCATTGAAGCTCAGTTATTGTTCCCTCCCAAAAAGTTTTGGCCAAGTGTAAAGATTCAGAAAATAGCTACTCTTATTCCTTTCTGATAATGCATACAAAAATAGCTATCCAGGTAGAATCTGTGAGAAACTGGTACTGACTTTTTTTCATTCACCAAAAAGCAGACAGACAATCTTGTATCTGTGTATTGACTCCAGATTACTCAGTGACTGTAAACAAAGCCAGAACATCTGGCCACTAATTTCATTTTTAGAAAAGACTGAGAAGTAGTTTCAGAGAACAGTTCCAGACTGGAATTGGGTTGATATTCATGCTTCATCTTGTGCCTTTTGTTACTATTGTTCTAACTACCCTCTGCTGTGGAATCGCTGAGGCTCCAAAGGCACCAAGCCTCCAGCTCTTTAGAGAAGCAGAATTGCTGTAATTCACACTACTGATAGAAGTGGACTGTTCATAGCTGAAAATCCTGGCTTAGTTTTTCCCATACTGAAATTATTTACAAAGGCAATTAGGCCTCCTCTTCCTATGTGAGAAACAGAGGACTAAGCAGGCTCTATGTATTTCCCACTCCCAGAACAGCAGCAGCAGCCAAGGTGAGACAAGTCCACACCAACTGAGCAGCAGCTTCTCCCCAGGGCCACGGGGCTGCAGCTGAGGCCAGAAAAGGCACAAGCGCCCAAACACACCACGTCAGGCATGGCCCAGCTGCAGCCAGGCACTCTGCAAAACCAGTGAGGAGCTCAGAAAGCCCCAGGAAGTGACATCCAAAGGAGACTCTCATGGCAGAGAAAGCATCAGATCTTTTACAGCCATACTGACCCTCACTGAACAGCTGGCTGTTTGCACAGGTGCTGGTTTGTACGAGGAGAAAGTTGCTAATACAACTCACTTTGGGAATCCCCGGTCCACATCATCGCTATAGTACACAAACCCATGTTTGGGGAGGTTTGTCTCATTGGCAGGAATTTCCTTCCTCTGGCTACTCAAATGAAATTATATATAAACAAAAGGAACCTTACAAACTGGTCTGTTTCTGTTCATTTTGCTCACCTCCTCTGCTTTACAGCAGCAACAAGGTCTGGCCCTGAGAACATGGAGAACAAACTGTCTCCGTTAGCTGAGGAGGTCTCGTCACTTGAGCTGGCAGAGTCTCCCTGTGTACCAGACCAGCTGTTTGTCACATCACTGCAAGACAGAAAGTTGTATTAGTGCTTGTATTTATAGTGCCTGGTCCAGACTGTGTGCAGTTGTGCTGAATCTTTGTCACAGGTGATACCTCAGAGCACAAAATTTCAGTGCTTGGTAAAATGTACCAGTAATACAAATACTTTCACTAGTTCTGAGTGGTTACATCAACTGCTCTGCTACAGCCTCTTTATATATATATATATCTTACTAAAACAGTGATATCAATCAAGCACCTCTCCTCTTCAAGAAGGAGAAACAAGTGATACTTGGGTTTGGAATCACTCAGTCCTCGACTTTTTCACTGCAAAACTGAGCTAGAACACATCTCCATCCTACTGGTATTACGCTAGAGAGTCACAGCTCTTACATTATGGACAAATGGACAGAGAACCTTGGAACACTTCTTGTGCAGTAAATAGTTATAATTTGGAAGAGATTAAAAACTACAAATGAACCTGCTCTGAGGTACCTGCCTTTTAGTAACAAGATTAAGTGGCTAAAATCTGGAAAACTGGAATTCAGTCAGGCACCACAACTTTGACATCATCACTTTTCATGAAAACCAGGTCTTAAAGCTGTTTCAAAATACTCAGCGAAAACTGTCCTGAATACATCTGTGCTGTAGATTCCTTATTTCTTCTGTTGGAGTCACAGTCAGTATCCATGCCACTCTAAAGATGACATCAAGCATGTCAGTGCCTTGGGATCAGCGAAGCAGGCAGGGCTCACATGGCTCACTCTTAACAGTGAAGTGCAGATCCCACATTCTGCCAAGTCTGGGTGAAAAATGAACTTAAGCAATAAAAAACATACACAGCCTGTGCAGTGTCTTACCCCTCTGTGAAATACTCGGGAAAGGGCCAGGTTTTATGAGGATCATCAGGAAGAGGCCAGTTGCCACGCGTGGTGCCTGGACGACGGACATGCTGTGCTTGCCTCTTCTGTTGCATAACCTGGTTCACCCCAGCAACATAGCGGGCAAACTCTGGATCAGAGCCAACTGAATGAAACAAACCAACAAGTCCATTGCTGACACTCAGCTATTTCTGCTGCACTTTCAATCCTTTAGGTTTGACCATACCCCACAACAAAGTAATTCCCTCCCTGATGAAAAATGGCAGCCAGCAGTGGATAGGTCTTCACGGAGCAGTGAAGAACACTGAACAGGAAACGGTTCACAAAGATGAGAGACACAGCATCCATGGTGGATAATAACTATTACATGGAAGTACACCTGCCCCTTGCATTCCATCAGGGAAATTGTGTTTGTACCATGATCATGTCTAGGCTGAAAGGTCCAGTATCCATCAGTAGGCACTGATGAAATGGACACTGCCTGGACATTTACCCACACAAGTGAAAAAGAGCAGAACAGTTACTGTGGTTGATACCAGAGTGCAACACGATTTCCAGCTGTGTTGTGATCCTGCTTACTTGGGAAATCAGGATCTCAGATGGATCATACTAGAGCACAGAATAACAAAACTGCCTCCTTCCTATAAGGATGAGACAATTCTGAAAACATTCTGATCCTGACCTACAAAATATTTCAGAATAAGAATTATATTTACAGAAAAAAAGCAGTAATTTAAAAATTCTTCCATTCTCAACATGCTTTTTGTGTCCCAAGCATCCAGTAAGGAATAAGCATGGTCTTGAGCAGACACAGCAAAAGCCTTAATCCAAAAGTGTTTCAAATGCTCCATTGATCAGAGGCTAGCAATTGCTGTATTCAAAAGACTGTTGATAATGAGTCACTGTAACTGAGTTTCCACAGCTTCTCTTTCTTTTTTGCCTTTTTTCTTCCCTGAAAAGCTTGGCAATCTGACTGTTTTTATGGAAAATGTCTAGACTACATGCACAGTAATTGCAGTGGGAAGTGCTGAGCTGCTGGCTTGCCAGTCTCAGTTTGAGACTGAGGACTGAAGAACATCCAACAATCACGCACAGCTCGCAAAGCAGAAATCTCTTTCATCTGATGGCTCCCTACATTCAATGCTGCATTTAGGAGATATGTTTCCTTGTTCTCATTTGACACATCCAGAAAAGACCTCCACAATGTTTTGTTGGATGCAAATTAAAAAGACAGTGAAGAAAACTTTGTTTCTCTGCCTCTTTCATTAAGCAAGGGCTATCTGAGAGCCATCTAGGAACAAAACATCCCCACTAGTGCTTGTTCTCCCTCTGAAATATCTTTATATGGAGTTAAGAGGAGGCTGGAAGCCAGGCAGTTCCTCAAATCTTAGAACAGTGTCTAGATGGATTCTGAAGGACATCCAGGCTTTTTTTACCTGTGGGACAGCATTAAGTTCTGAAGTGTTGGTATATTCAAAACAGAAGCTTGTGTTAAATTCTACCTCACTGAAAACATCAGGTGAACAGTTTTTAATCAGTTTTTTACTCTAAAAGATTGGAGTTGCCAACATTCCTTCTGCTAGTTCTTATTGCAACATTCCTTCATCAAGTTCTTAGTGATGATTAACATACTATAAAATACATTGTTGGGACTAGTTAGGCCTTCAACATGAAAACTCATCAATTTCAGTTTTACAAACTCTTAATCAGCAGTTTTACATCTGAAGAGAGACATTATTTTCAGACTCTAAAAGTATTTATCAAAAAAGTAATGTGTTTTGTTTCAAATGACAAATGTACAGTCCTAGGAAAGCCTGGAAATGAAAAACCGTTTTCTGTTTTACAGCTTTTTGTACCACACTAAAGCTTAAAATGAAAATTTCTACACCACAGCTCAATCTGGCAAGTTCTATGAAGAAAAGTTCTTTCTGGTGTAAAAATATTAAGTTGGGAGGATTTTTGTTTGGTTTTGGTTTTTTAAATGCCAGATCTGTGAAAAATACTGTTTACTTATCACTACAACTGCAGAAGTGTGTATCCTAATCCACTGAGCACCATTTATGGAATTTGAGTAAGTCACCTTTTCCAAGTACCACTGTCTACATCCTTGACATTCATCAAATGGAACAAAACAAGTAGTTTTATGTAGAGCAAAAGGAAAATACTACAGGAATATAATGAATTCAAAATGCTGAGAATGTCAGTCCTTGGCATACCTGCTTTCTTTTCCCTGCACACACATGGATTTAGTGCTTGCTGAAAATAATTTTGTCCTTCCTTAGAAACTGTGATAATCCTCAAGTCTGTACCCTATGTATGTTTAAGTAAGATGATGCTAATTCAGACTTAGGAGTTATTAAGCAACAGCATAACTGTGGTGGCTATTTTTGCCACAGAAACTCCACTAATTTATCAACTAAGTTGACAAAATAACTATCATAATTATGAGTCAAAGGAGCTGGTTTGAGACTCCTACACATTTCAAACACAGGCAAGTGCAAATGAGCACAGGAAACTGAGCTCTACTTTGATAAAAGGTTTCCCTGTTCTCCTGCTCCTCCCTCCAGGCAGTTGCCATAAATGCACACTACCACATTCCTGCAGCTGTGTTCCAGGCCAACAGAAGTTACATTTACAAGGTAGCAGCTGTATAAATTGTTCTTAATACTACCATCAGAATCACACAATCACAGAATATTCTGAGCTAGAAGAGACCCACAAGGATCATCAAGTCCAGCTCCCAAGCCAATGGCCCACACGGGGATCAAACATTCATCTCTTAGATTCCATGGTCAGTTTCTTGGTCTGTAGCTATTTGTTTATGACTCTCAAATTTTATCTCATTTCATCTTTGAGAATGAATAATTCATCTATATTTAAAATTTATTGGTGGTCCAGATACATGTGGCAAACCTCATGGCACTTGCTCTTTAGTCTCTAATCCTTTGACATCCAAACTGCTCATTGCAGAACCAGCTGTGGAACAGGAACCAGTATGACTCTCAGGGAATTGGGGAGCAATGGAGGGAAAATATGGGCACGTGGAAAAGATGCAACCCAGCTGTATCTCCCAGTAAAAAGCAGGAGGAATAATTTCGAGGACAGGGAACGTACCTGAGCTCAAGAGTTTGATTCTAAACAATTTTACAAAATAAGAGTAGGAGGATCATCTGTAAGTATTTTGTCAGTACTCTGCTGTGCTCCATATAGGAAAGGTCAGACTACTACAACTGGGACAAGAAACAAGGAATTAGTTCCCATGCTTGCTTATTAATGAGAGTTTTAAGATCACCTTGTGTTAAAAAAGCAAATAAGCACACACACAAATAAATCCCTGCTTGCACTGGTCAACACCCTTACATGCGGTGGGCAGCACAGGGAAATACAGCCAGCAATATTTCACAGTATTCTTTTGCAAAGGACCCTTACAAAACCGTAATAAAAGAAAAGACACACACCTGCAGGGTCAAAAGGCAGGATTTCTCCCAACATCCCAAACACTCCATCAGTTTGGTCACGATTTGGCCATGTGTTGTTTCTAGGTCCTTGTGGTTTCTGTCCTAACATCTCTGCCATCATATTGTCCATATAGCTGCTCACAAGACCCAAGCTGTACAAATCAGAGCTTAAATCTGAAAAACCAGGATTGTTCCACTGATTTATATGAGACAATCCAGCTCCAACAGCCGGGGCTTGCTGCTGTGAAGAATTACTGAGCCATTTGGCAGGTACACGTTGCTGTGGTCCAATAGGTTGAAGCAAGTGTTGATAATACTGCATTTGCTGCTGCTGCTTTTGGGACTGCTGCTGGGACAAGCCTTGCTGAGGAGGATGCAGTGGGGTGTGAGACACAGACTGCGGCTGCTGTTGAACTGCTCCTGACTTTTGTTCTGTTGCTGTAGAGGATGCAACAGAGTTCCTTCTTTTCACCATTGGAGAAGTCTGCTGGGATTTGCCCATGTTAAAACCAGACAAGAAATCTATAACATCCTGCATTTCTTGGTCAGTTGGTAAATTCATACCTTTGTCATCCTTGCCATCATCTGGTTTGAAGAAGCTGTCCCGCCTTTCCACGAGAAACCCATTGACGAGCTGGTTATTTGTGCTCTGAACTGGCTGCAGGGCATCTGCACTCCGAGGGAAGTTACCAATGTTCAGGATGTTCTGCAACCGTGCGTCCATGTTAGTGGGCATTTTAGCCTTCTCCTCTGAGCTGGAACTTATGAAGACATTTTTGGAAGGTGTGTTGGGGATTGAGTAGCTTCCTGTGTTACTTGCACTGGTGCAGGAAGTTTTTTTTGTAAACCGTGAAGTCAGTTTTGAGAATGTCTTTTGCAGACCCCCTGAAGATTTGCTTCCATTCCCCGAGGGCATGTCAACTTGGCTCCCAAAGTCTGAGATTTCACGCTGTAACTGGATCTGAATACAAGGCAAAGCTTGCTCCCTGCATCAACAAAAAATACATCTATCAAACCACCTAATACATGACTGAGTTTGTACTTTGGGGGAAAATGTGTATTTCGATAATAGCTCAAGAAAGAAACAACACCAAAGACTGCCAAGTCCACCAGCTACTTCTTATGGTAACAAAGCAAATTATTCCTCATATTTGCAATACTTTCCATTCTTTAAATTTTAGTTGTGCTTCAAGACCTAAATAGAGACCAATTTAATATAAATCAAGAGAGAAGCTAATAGTTTTTTACCCTTGGATATGCTGCTGGTTTGGTTTTAAGCAGTCCCAAGAATATCTTGGGATGTACCCAGAAGGAATCTGTGGGGATTAACAATGTCTCACTCTCAGTTTGACTCCTGTTTTCCCCTTCTAATGAGCTGGCACTATCAAATCCCTCAGCACAGATTATTCAACAACAACATCTTAGTTTGAACTAGAGAAGAGATGTACCTTCCTTCCTTCCACCTGTGTATATCAAACACAGCAGTATAGAGCACATCTACCAGCCCCAAAGTCTTCTCCGGATCCAGACTCCTCTGTAGCAAAGACATGGTTGCTGGATCTTCTTTCAGACACCTGTCATCATTAAGTTTAAATTAGAAATCAAAATGCTCATTTATTTACATTAAACAATTCTACCATATCAGTCAGAATGCAATTGCTGCACTCCTGCAGAACAACATGGGAATGCCTAGGGGTTCCTGGGCTGCAGCCTGAGCAGTCTGTGCCTGCTGTGGAACACAGAGCTAATGTCACTGTGAGGTTCAGCAGTACAGTCCATTGGAATCGTCACTGACAAGAGCTCTTAGCAGGCACAGTTCAGGCACAGCAGCAACGAACTCCAAACACACAACACCCACTTCTGGAATACGGCAAGAGCCGGACACAACCCAGCACATGCCGAGAGCCTGAGCCTGGCAAGGTCCGTGCGGAGATGATTCCACACACAACAGCGCGGGGCAATGTCCTCGAGCCGGGACCCTGCGGCCTTGGGACCTTTGTCTGCGGGGCCCGCGGTACCGCCGAGCGCCAGCAGGCGGCGCTGCCCCCGGCAGCGATCCACGGGCAGCGGGGACAATCCCGGAGCACCGGGACACTCCCTCCTCTCCCTCCTTCCCTCCCGAAACAGCACCGGGGCACTCTTTCCTGCCTTCCCCCAGGAAACAGCACCGGGACATGCACACGGACCTATCTACCTTCCTTCCCCCTCACCCCGGGAAACAGCACCGGGACACTGCACACTGCACACCGGTACGTGCACACGGAGCGACGTACCTGCCTTCCCTCCTTCCCCCCCCAACCCCGGGAAACAGCACCGGGACACTGCACACTGCACACCGGTACGTGCACACGGAGCGACGTACCTGCCTTCCCTCCTTCCCCCCCCAACCCCGGGAAACAGCACCGGGACACTCCTCCTCCTTCTAGGCGTGCCACCGCTAGGAACAGGCTGTCTCCGTAAGGAGCCAAGTGAACCAAATCTGTTGTACTGAAGGTCCTAACACTGACTCCTTCCGAGTTAGAGAAAAGTGCTGCCACTGCTTCCTGTCCCACTGCTTTGAACCGCAAGAAATCCTCACAAACTGCACATCAACCATTCTTTACTAGGCAGTCACCCAAACTGTAGGAACAGCACCTCTTGGAGCCCAGAGGTCCATGGCTCACGACAGTACTTAAAGAGCAGCCCAGTGAAGAAAGAGCCAAGGCTCTCACACTAACTCAGCCCATTCTTGGCCCTCCTGGGCTACTGCTGGGACTTGCCTGGGTGGAGCGTTATCAGGAGTACTGGTAGATTATTATTTTTGAAACCTTCTCTTTTATCATCAAGCTTTTACATTTTCAAGTCTCAGTGCCCCAGCACCGCCTCTCTTGCCTTGCCCCCCACAGAGGCAGCTGAAGTACAGCCCGTCAGGAATGGAGATGTTCAACCAGTCCAGACAGAGGAACTTAAGGAAGCTGTACCATAACTGTGCACGTTCTCTCTTCCATTTGTACTGCAACAACTTTCCCCATATACTTCAGTCACAATCTGCAATACAGTATTTTTATTTACCAAGTTGATGGAACTTGCACCACAATTCTTGATCCTTCTAAACTTATCTGAGGAGCATAGGCTTCTTTATTTTCAATCTGTGCCGTGTCCACGACCACCTAGCAAATAAAATAAAAGGGAAAATATTTTAAGCATTAGTTATTTTATCACCCATGCAGTTAAACTAACAATCTCACCTCCCAGTCATGCTACAGGTACAAAAAAACCCCCAAATAAAACCAAACCAACTCACAAAATCATTGTAAATTTATTTCTATTTTAATATAAAATTAGTTTAGTACAGAAACCTGTATTTTAATTCTTCTCAGTTACATCCTGTAGTAATGCATCACTATGTCATTACCAGCTGCTCTACCTCCCTGCTCGTAGTCCTCAGTGGCTCCACACAACAGCCCTTATTTTTGAGAAGTTCAGCAGTTACTGCTTTAAGACCTCCCAAATACCTACTCAGCAAAATGTTTTAAACAATTTAACTGTAGTGCATGCTATGATATAGACAAATAATACTCAGCCAGAAACCTTTCACAATTCCTAACCTACACCTCCTACTTTTAAGGTTATAAAATTCCACACCAACTTTTCTCTATTCTACCTAATGAAACTGTACTATTATTAATTCCTGATAAAATTAAGAGAAGAAAAGTGACTGTTCAGTTTATTGGACTCTGAGACATCATGAAGACATGGAAGAGGAAAGTCTTGAAAATCAACCCTGTGTCACGAACCTTTCTTTTTAGACAATGGAAAAGGAATGGATTCACTTCAGCTTCATTTAACATTTAATTTAGTGATACTAAGTTCCATATTTGGTTCGTGCTTTCTGTTGTTGTCTGGTCTGCATGGGTTGGCCTTTTTGATCATTTCCATAATTTCCTATTTTGGTCATGCTGACACAGCAGCTCTTTGGCAGCAGTCAGCAGTTCTTACTTCAGTGACTAGCAGATTAGCTGTACCATTTATCCTTCAAATGGCAAAAGTCCTCTGGTATAAATAAGCCCCAAGGGACATTATTGACTTTGTTGCCATCACCTAACCAACACTGGTCCTGTTTCTCACTGGTTGTCTGGTACTGAGTATGAAAAAATGTGGAACGTAATGCTGAGTTTCTCCTCTCTCACTTTAACAAAACCATCAAATCATACTTGAACATAATTATTTCCCACTTTTCAAATATTTTGGTTGACTTCAGTTGACTCTAAGCATTTGCCCAGGTTTATTCAATTTTAAACATGTCTAAGCTTGGTGACAAAAGGCCACACTATCATCCACCTGTGAAAATACCTCTCGCTTTGTAACAGGGCAGTTCCAGTACTCTTTTCTTGGTGTTTGTACATTTTCATTTTACTTTATATGGTAACCTGCAATTCAGCCCTGTTGCAGTTATAACTGTGATAAGGAGAAATGAACTCAGGAGTGACTGTTCTCCACTCCCAAGAAAAATACAGTCTGCACCTCAGACTTGCAGTCAGAGGTGAAACTCTGATTTGTGCAGACCTGTGTCAGGTTCTGGTTGTGGTGCATGGTTGGTGCCCATGGTCCAGGCTTTATTGGGGTGTTCCTACGCCAGGACAAACCTTTGTTTC
Organism: Illadopsis cleaveri; assembly: GCA_013399915.1. Lineage (NCBI taxonomy): Eukaryota > Metazoa > Chordata > Aves > Passeriformes > Timaliidae > Illadopsis > Illadopsis cleaveri. Next base: position 89,712 of record VXBB01018248.1, on the reverse strand, counting down.
TTCCCTTTGCAAAAAGCTTTACATTTCTCAACATCTGTCAGAGTCAGGACATCTGGGATTTAAACTTTACTAGGGGATTTAGTGCTCCTGCAATGCATGTTGGTGTTTGCTATGGAAAAAAACTACTAGCACAAAAAAAAAAGTGTTTTATCTGTTAATCTCTTTGCATGAGGCCAATTGGAAGTTTTATTTCTGCTCATCCTCTGAATTCAGCTTTTTGTATGTACATTATTTTTATTCAAACATGCAAATTTCATCAGCTGATCCAAATCTCAAAAAGCAATACTTATTATATACATGCTAAGGTAAGAACTGAAAATCCACTTCAAATTATTTCTTGTGTTAAAAAGCTACAGCCCAAAATAACCATAAGTCACAACTCATTGTGCTTTCCACACTTAATGAGTAGCTTCTTAAAAGGCACATGGCAAGATAGCTTAAAACCACTGAGACTGTCAAGCAATGTTTTTTCAAATTGTGCATTTAAGATACAGATCCACATACAATTCTGAATGAATGCAGACAGCCCAGTATCTAAAAATAGTTACACCAAAGCCTACGTAATGCTGTGCCATGATTCATTTATCTGCCTCCTTCACAAAATAAACTTAAAATGAACACATCCTCCCTCCCCGCCTGGTGGTGCTTAGAGAACAGCTTCCTGTACCTCAAACATCCATTGTTCTTGTTTTACAGGTGCTTCCTCTCTCCCTTCTACCCAAAGAACTCTTCAAAGACCCAAATTACAATTTCTTGTCACTGCACGAAGCTACATAGAAGCATAATTGGATGTTGTAAAAAACAATGGCACATAGTTTATAAAGAAAAACCTCAACCCTCATACCCCTCTAAAGCGTAACAAATCAAAGTGAGAATGAAGGAGAGCAGGCTTGCAGGTCTTCTGTCATGTGCACAGCTCATTATGTGTCTTTGAAGAGAGAAGCCTGCTCCTTTCAGAACCTGACGTTCATGCAAAAATCTTTGGAGACATTCAGGATTCAACACAAGTAAAACTCCATAGCTCAGCACTGTCATCTGGGAGAATGTGTAAGTTTTCTGCTGACACTCTCCAAAAGTGATGACAAACCTGAAGAATGTCAGTGCTTCAACTGCCAGCAGGTCTAACTCGTTATGTCTAGACTGGGGGACACCAGATTTCCAGATCCTGAGTCCAAATGTGCCTCGCGCCACTCCTCAAACCTCCTCGGGGCAGGACTTGGGTGTGCACAACACTGAAACCCCCGGAAAGGAAATGGTGGAAGGTGCAGCATCCTCCCAGGCACTCCTCATCCAGACACTCAGGAGCCACAAGCTGCTCCTGGATTACAGCACACTCCCACAGGGCTGCTGAGAAACTCCTTCCTCCTTGGCCTCATTTCCTGTACCTCGCTGCTGACTCCCATCCTACCACAAACTGTGGCAGCTGAAGGCACAATCCCATTTAACCATATCCAGTCCTCCTTGTAATTATTAATATTTAATACATGTTTTCCTTCAAACACCTAAGCAGAAATTTGATAAATCCTACTATTCCACAGTTTTCTCTGTCCCTGCAAAGACACCACCTTCTTATGCCTCCCTGTAAAACTTCTCAGACAAAGCACTACCATCTCCTACCTTTCAATCCCTGTATCTCAGTGAGGTAAGGACTGACAGCAGGTGCACTGCTGTGATGACAGTGATGGTCTGCACCTTTGATTTTAGACTGCCATTATATGAATAGTCAGCTGAATTCCAGTATAATTTCAACCTACTTCTCTAACAGGTATTTAATATTAAGGGAGATCTGGTATCTAGTATCAAAGGGATGCTAAAGTAGAAATATCTGGCAAATTCATCATTTCCAATTTATCATTCAATATTACTGGAGAACCTTTTAACAGTACCAAAAGCACATGGTTTAATTTGCTAGGATGGAAGGTCTCGGTCACCTAACCAGCTGTGTGATTTGTCTGAAAAACAGATTTACAAAACATGCAACTATTTGAGTCCTTTAATCACAAATTAATTACAAAGCCCTCATGGTCTCCCATCACCTTGAACAAGGAATCAGCAATGAACCAGCAAGAAGCATTTAACTCACTGTAGATTAAAGACAATTCAAAGAATACTTGACAAAACTATCATAGGCTACAGCGTACCTTTATCCTTGCATTTCCTTCCTGTGTTGAAAGAGCAGCCCTTTCCCCTACTAACATAGTCCAGAAAACCTACGTGTCATGCACAAACACTTCACTAAGTGCAGAGATTGCAGCAATCAGTCATGGCTGCACAAATGCATTTTCTTATCAGAGTATGTTCCAAGCATCTGTTTTTATCAGCTGCTTAGATACTGTAAATTCCTCTGGTTTTCTTCCTCTCAAGAACACCTATGTCTACAGTAAAGCATTTAATTGTTCTGTCTTCTGTTGGAGATGTCAGGTAGCATTACCTGGTGCAGAGACTTGCTGGTTTATGCTGGGCAGGAAACTCATCTTCCAATCAAAGCAGAGAGGAAACGAAAAAATGGCAGGTTTTCAAGCTAATTTGAGTGGGGGGAGATGTGTGTTTGGGTCTGTTTAGTTTTTTTTAACATGGTCATCTATAGATTTGAAAATACTTCTATTTCTCTATGAAGTACAAGTTTGATTTCTTGTGTCCTCTCTTGAAATGGAGACCAGGAAGCACCTGGTGCATTCTTCTGTTCCTGTCAACTACAGACTCCCATTCTACAAGGACACACTTTGCTCAGAAATCAAGTTAACTGCAGCACTAAAAATAGAGCAACGCAGAATAAGACACTGCAAATTAATTTCTGAACTCCAAAATATCCAGTTTCTCCTCAGGGTGTTTACATAATCTTTGTTTTCCTAAGACTACTGGTAGTCACCTACCAGTCCAGCCTGGCCAAACAACAGCTGCACAGCAGTTTTGCAGGCTCCTCTCCACGTGGAAGGGCAGACCTGGTTCAGCACTTCAGTCACAGGAGAGTCGTCCCGGGGTGTGAGTCCATTATGGCATCCGGCTTCCTTGATCAACTGCAGCATTGTGTGCTGGAAAAATAATAAACACTCTGTCCTACCCAGCACATGATCCACAAATGCTACCACCAATGCTTCCAGATGGATTTGCCATTGTTCTACATGCTTCTCAAGCAGCTATAATGTCTGCAACCTCTGAACAGTCTGATATAACGAGGAGAGTTCCACTGCAGAACAGAAATATGGAATATCGTCTCTGCTGTTTGGAACACAATACTACTCCAAAGTCATAAGCAGTATTTCTGCTTATATTCTTGCAAACCAGTTCAATCAAAACTACAAAAAGCATTGCAAAGACAACAGAAAAGCAGCATTTTGAGCAACTTATTATTTCAACTCTTTCAGGAGCAAAGAACTGGGTTTATCTAAAAAAAAAGTGGAAGTGCCCAAATTACTTCTGAATGGACATATATCATTTGTCTATACTGAAACTACAATTAACTTCTCCATAATTTAAAACTCTTTTTAAAAAACTCTTTTTAAACAATTTATTACAGTTTGTAAGGTGACATCAAAAGGAGCTCTGTTACAAAGCATTTTTTTTTCAAGTACCTCCCTTAGCACCAGGCTGGGCTGACTTACTTGGGCACGTAAGAAGATGAAGGCTCTGACATGCATCATTGGCTGGGGAATCTTTAAGGGCTCACTTTCCTCTGTACTTCTTCACACCTAACACATCTATTTTCAAAATTCTCTATGCCTGTGCTTCTCTCGGATTAGACCGAAATTGCTCAGGTGCTCAAAATGTCATCAGAAACAGGCCCTACAATGTTATCAGCATCGTGCTTCCACAGGAAGCCAGGCTGAAAAAAAACCTTTTAAACACAGGTTTAGCACAGAACTTCTATTATTATTGTTCTCTACATTTTAATTAGTTCTGCTCTTTCTCCCCCATCTTTACTTCTGTGGTTAATTAGGAGCTATTACCGTTTTCAGCTTCAGGTTTTCTGCTGCAGACTCATTGAAGGAGATTCCTTTCAGAAAATGGGACCCGATCTGCACAGGGACAGTGGGCAGCTCACACTGAATGGGCTGAGGTGGAGTCTGTCTCCTTCCTGTTTGCTGGGCTTCAGCTTCACTGCAACAGCCCTGAAATACAGGAGAACAGATCGAACAGAAGAAAAGAAGACATTAGAAAATCTTAATATGGGTCCAAATGTTTGTGTATTTCAAGTACCCATTTTCAAGGTGAGGAGGGATGAAAGAGATCAGGTTTAGCAGATCCTACCTGAAGACTTGCTTCAATTGCTTTTGGATTCAAGTGGAAGCCAGCCTTCATTGCATATTCACAATGACCCAAGCTCTCCAGAGCCACTTTGTAAGCCTGACATTAAACAAAAAGTTGAGATAGCACAGCTGTATCAGCAAGGAAGCAAGCACACAGTCAGTGTGTCTGGATACAGACAGGGATTGGTACAAGGATTTACCCCACTCAGTTCCATGGCATATACACATTTTTCATGTAAGATTCCAAAGCTGTAATTCCTAAATACCTCTGAGCTCTCTGTGGCACACAATTCTGCAGGAACACACTCCTTCCCTATTTCACTCCTTGACCCACTGACTGTACTACATGCACATGAAAGCAGCAGACTTGAAAAACCACCTGCAAAGCACTGTCAATTTTCATGTTTAACTCTTTGAGCTGATGTTCAGGGATGGCCACACTCTGTGAGCAGAAAAGTTGCTGAACTTCAATTCCTGCCAAACATCCATCACAGCCTCTTTCTCGCAGTCGAGATGTGGCCTGTAACGTAAAATAAAAATCCAGGGTGAGGAGGGTCAGCACTAAACCAGGTCAGGCTTAATTAAATTTCAAAAAAGAGGAAAAAAGCCCACAGACTTTAAAACCTTCTACAGGAGATGAGAAGCAGCACCTGGGGAAAGGACCTGGAGGAGACTTTATTATAACTCATTGAACTTCTACTGCTCCTTTGGAAGCAGAACTCTGACGTAACCTGTGCAGCACATGGGTGTTGGCCAGGACTTGGGTTCAGCATTGTTTGCTGTTACTATTTCAGCTCCCTCTCAGGACCAGGGATCCTGCTGCACAGACCACACCATGGCTGTGGTTACCTGAGCACGGACTCATAACTCCAACATAAACAGAAAATATGTTACATCATGTGAACAAGCACTCCTGTGTTCACAGGATGACACATTTCATAAAGTTTTGGGTGATTACCGTGGGGCAATTGGAGAAGAGCCACACAATGCTGAGATCAACTTAGCACAGCAAGAAAATACCTTTGTGTAATATGATTTTGAAAAGCAAGAAATAAGCCAAATATCTACTTCCAGCTGTAAAATCCTACATCACTGAGCAGGGTAAAGCAAATAGGTGTGGGTTATTTTCCAGTCTAGGAAGGAATCTTGCTGTAAGGCAGGATGTCCAAACTGGGGGGGTTCTGGTACTGCAGCCAGTGGACAGACATGGGCTCACCTCACATACAGAATTACTGCATTTCCCAAAGTAAATCTTAAAGAGCAAAACCAGTTTTGAGCTACTGACAAAGTATCACTTTAAACTTCACTCTGAAGCAGCAGTGTTCTCCTGCCAGAGAGGCTGATTTTATAGGAAAACAATGGATTGCCTTCCACTCCAAAGTAAAAATTGGCAAAGAGTTCAGTATTTCAAATCCCCCTTCTATCAAAATTATTTATATTAATCTATCTACAATTATGAGAGATTTATTTATTTATTTAGAAACCACATATTTTTCTTATGCTATCCTAATACCCCACACAAATACTCCAAATCAGTTATTTCAGTCAATCATAAAAAATTGAGAAGTTTCTTCTATTGTTATTTTGGAACTATGGAGAATCTGTATTTTATCTCTCTCCTCCCCCTGTATGTTTAATACAGGATTTGATTAGTATAATATTTGTACAAAACTATTTTGAAATACGGGTTTTGCATTTCTGAAAAACAGAAATAGGTGAAGTGGGTTGCTCAAAAGGCAAAAAATAAAGTTAAGAGCCTCGATTCTGTGAAGTCAAGTTTAATTTTAATGACAGTTTAAACACTTGATAGCAATTGCAGGGCATTTCTAGAAATTGTAGTAGTTTTAAGAAGCTAAGTATATTACACATAAAATTAACTACTTTTATGCCAGAGAAGTACAGCTATACCAGGATTAGACCTGTTACAATGATCTGTAATACACCTAAAGCACTCCCAAATCCCTATTTTATCCAATGAAATAAATTTATGCTGCAGTAGAAATCACACATCATCCCTCTGCATGCACGTAGCTCATTTGCTTTCCTGTACCTTGCAGATGTTAGTCATAAATGGAGACCTTGACAAGATTTCCAGTCAGGATGACTAACAAGCCATGTGGGCCCAATGAGACTGCAAAAACACATGCTCCAAGTCCTCTGCTTTTAGGGAAAACACACACTCTGTGTCTGAATCCATTCTGATCTATCAGTCTCCAGACTTCAACAGTGCCAGGGGAAGCAGAAAACCTCATAAAACCGAACATCTTTATAAAGTACTGGTTTTGGCTGGCAAAGAAAGGATTGCACTTGTACTTTGGGAAAGTACAAGTCCAGAGAGTGGCATTTTAAAGTAACATGGGTCACATTCCAGCAATGGATGGATCAAGCAACATCAAGCTTAACAGCATGAAGACAAAAGTTTTAAACATTACCACAAAGATTTAAAAGTATAAAATAGAATTTGTGCTCAAAATTTGAGAGAAATAGCCATTATCTAGATTATTTTTCATCAAGATTTTACTCTGTTTTCATGAAGACTCGTTGAGTTTTTTATTTTTAATTCCCTCTGTCTGCCCTATTTGAACACTGGTAATTTGAACACTAATAACAAAAATCTGTTAGCACTGCTTGTGTGCTCCTTATGTACAACCCTACCGCAAAGGAAGCTTCACACAGGGCAAAGACAGTGCAATCACCACATGAGGAAAATGAGTTTTAGTGTCTGAAAACCAACTGTGCCATGTTCCCCCCTTCAAATGCAGTCTGTCTTTAAAATCAGGCATTTTCCTCCTTTGTTAGGACACCCAGGCTGCCTTTAGGTTTCACTGAATCTACTGTGCTTACAGCAAGACCTCCATACCTCTGCTGCTCCTCTCCATGATCTTATTGCATCTTCCAGCTCATTTGTGGGGCTTATATTTGAGGCTCCAGTCCCACTAACACTCTTCCTCTCCTGAGCTACAGCTTCAGCAAAGCAGGAGTGTGCCACTGGCTGGACTTTCTGCAAAGCTTGTGACAGGAATTGGAAGTGGACCTGCATCACTGTCAAGAAACATCGCCCAAGTACCTGTGGGAGACAAACAAACCAGTTTCAAGCACATATAAAAGCTGATGGAAGTTTCCCTTTTTCCTTTTTGTTTGCTGTTTGGGGTAAGGAACTGTGTTAAATTCTGATCTTTTTTAATTAAAATAATGCAGATCGTAAGTAAGATACGATATTTAACCATTTACTTAAAGTAAGAGTAAGTGAGCATTAGTTTCTATGAATGAAGGGAATACAAGACTAACTTTGAGTCATTTTTAGTTCTGTACTCAAATTCTGACCACTTGACAAATGAAAAGCAAGCTCAGTTACTTGGAAAAATCAAGAACAAAAATGGGAGTAGCATATTATCTCAAGGACCAAGTCAACACCAAAACCCACCTGCACAAAGACCTGGCTGAATTTCTGATAAAAACCCAGAACAGCAGCAACAAAACATGAATCATCTCAAACCATTAACACAAAATGTAGGAGCTGGCCCAGCAGTTCACCCTCCAGGCAGAGTGGCAATGGGCATCAGCAGCCTTGTGCCCCATAACCCCCGACACGGTGCCCAAAGCTGAGCCCTGGCACCGTGTGACAGAAGATGTGCCTCTGGAATATTGCGCTGCAGCGGGTCCTGCCACGCTCCCTCAGGAAGGGCAGGGCAGCAAAGGGCCCCCTGGGCTGAGGGGAGGAGATCCACATCCCCCACACAGGCCTGTCCCTGCAGCTGTGCCCAAAGACACCCGGGCACCATGAGCACAGCAAAGCTGCTCTGCCAGAGCACTTTGGGGCAGGAACAGCAGTGCCACCACCCAGGGACATCCTGCAGAGCCACGGGCTCCAGGGGGAACACTCCATCTGCCTCCCTGGGCAGGAAAAAGCTGACAACCAAGTGTAAAACTAGAGAGCTGCAGAGAAAAAAGGATTTTCCAAATCACTGCAGAAAGTATTTAAATGCTATTCAAAGTGTTTCTTTCATGGAGTTTATCACAAAGCACTTTATAACGTGTATTTGACTTTGATTTATTAAAAAAGACTCAACTTGAATTCCATTTTAGGAATAATTCATAAAATACACAGATAATGTACAAAGCCATCATGCCTTGGAGCCATTAAATCATCTGCCTTATTTTCAGCTACATTCTTCTGGAATAAAACTATTCAGACACAATGTATCTTCCTGGCAAGACTCTCCAGTCACAGGAACAGTTATATGCATTTACTATCTACTTCAGAAGAACCAGTGGTGGCAGTGCTTTTTTCCACTGCATCCAGACTTCTTTTGACATTCCATTCTGGTTCAATCACTTCCCTTCTTTGTACAAGGCATAAAATTAAACATTTTTGGTACTTTGACTGACCTCTGAAAGTGGAGCTTGCCTTATTAAAAAAAACAGTCAGCAAGTGACAAAATGAAGAAAACTCCAACCTTGCTGGGTACGAGATTAGATAGATTTATAAGAAAACTGCAGGAAGGCAACTGGTGATCTGAATTATTCCTGTGTAGGAAGAATGCAGTTCTCAGGGGAAGATGAAACTAGTGCTCATTAGGAATTTCAAGCTGATTAAATTTCAAAGAATATTTAAGGTACAAAGGTTGAAGTTTCCCCAGCCTGGGAATAACACTCAAAATAAACAAATGATTTAGGTTTTAAGTGGCACCACACAACATTCCTACTATAACTTACAATGTTAAACAGTGAAGATAAATAGTAACATCTGCTTTACTGAACTTTTATTTTGTTTGAAAAAAATCCATTCCAGCCTTCCTCCAAAATGGGTAAGAATGGTTTAAACTGCTTCACTATCAAAATGGTGACGGATTTTGCACTATTAAACACTCCCTTTGGAGGGATGGCAGATGCCAAAGTCACTCTAAAGCTTTAAAGAGCTTTAAAAAGCTCACTTGGTCAGATTTTCTGCCAAAGAGCCCAAACTTTCCCTTATCCATGGGGAAGGCAGTGACCTCCCCCAGGCAGGGTGGCCACTGACCCCTGTGCAGAGCAGCACAGCGAATCTCTGCTGCACATCCCTGTAACAGCACATGGATGCAGTTTTCCACACTTAGAGACACCACCATGTCTTTTTCAAGATTATTTTCCCTACTGTCCCATGCAGAAGCATGTGACTCTCCTCCTTCAGACCAGAATAAACACAAACCCTACAAACTATGCAGGAATCAAAGCTGAACTGGAATCATCTCAGGTGTCAACCAGTGAGATTTCCTTGAGAGTGGTGTTTTCTCTGTTTCTTAGACTAATTTCTATTGCATAAACAACGAGGTCTTCAGCTTCCAAACTTTTTGTCCCACAGAACACAGCTCCATCCCCTTGAGGTCCCTGACCTTTATCAGGCAGGGCAGCTGTTTGTCTCAGCACAGCCTCACCTGAAGGAATCTCTCTTTTCCTGCTAAAGGCAGTTGGAAGCAAAGGGACTTTTGGTTCCCTCCCAATAGGAGCACCAGGTGAGATGTAGTGTTAGGTTACTCTGTCCCACTTTAACCCCCTAATCACACAATCAACTTTAGAATATTCCACTGGACAGAGGGTACACAAAATTGTCAGTTTTCACTGTGAAACAGGGATGCCATACAAATTCCCTGGCAAGAAAATCTTGTACAACAGATTCTCTAAAACAGAACACTACCAGTAATAATGTCAGTCTTCCACACTTGATACAAACACTGACTTGCAGTTCTCCAAGTACCATTTTATGTAGTAGAACTTTCTTCTTTTCTTTCCCCCTTTTTTTTTTTTCTTTTTTTTTTTTGGCTATTTCCTTAAACAAGCAGAATGCTCAAAAAGCCAAACACCATAACAGAATTACTCGGTGGTTTCCCTTAACAGCATTCTTGGTGGCACAGCCTGGCTGCCACTGAACTGCTGTGCCCCATTCTGAGACACCAACCTTCCTGCACATTACCAGAGGTGGGCAGAACATTATTCATTTTTACTACCTAGCTGTTCCCTGCAGTTCCAAGGAGTGATCTCATGAACAGAACACCTCCAAGGGAAGACTCAGTCCTGCCCATGGGCTGGAATCACCTGCAGGCTGAACTAGATCCCAGCAGAAGCTGTGAGACTTGGGAAACCCAAGAGACTCATTTCTTCCAGCAGTGACCCTAAAAGCTACTCATGATAATCTGATCCTGACAGCTACAGAAGTGGTCACCATCATTTTGCAAAAAAAACAATTTAGTGTGAAGCCTTTTAAAAATAAAAAGCAGCAAACAAAATGTGAGACAAAATATTTTTTTGCTACTAACAGTTCCTCAACTCAGAAGAGTCTAGAGCCAATCCCTGAAAATCCCAGCAAAGAATAATTTAAAAAATAGTTAAATTTGGCTTCACAATGTTTGCTAAGGAAAGCCAACATTTAATATTTACTCAGACATTTTTGTCTCACAAGATTCTTGTTCAAAAAATCTTAGGCTATTTTATACACATAAAAGCCAAAAATTAAGTCCATTTAATACAAAAGAGAGCATCCAAGAATATATCTCGTGCCCATCCGTGCTTCCCTTTTCTACAGGAAAGCAACGTGGACATTCCTCTCATTATTACTACTTCTAAGACAATACACAAGCCCTGTGTAACTAAAAGTCATTCTTTATATTTTGCAGTACTGAGGCTTCTGCAAAGCTTCACAAGAGATGGGGAAATATACTTACTTTTACCAGTTTTACTCCTCCCTATGGATTTGCTTTAATGCTTTTATTAACAGAAGTACAGAGTTACTGCATTCCCCCAGCTGACAAACAGATATGGAAAACACTCTCTCATTTACCCTGACTTCCAAGCTGTTCCTCACTCATACAGGCACAGAATGCCCAAGAATTCAAAGGTGTTTGAAAGGGGAAAAGAAAAAGAAGAAAATAAAAATCAGCATTTGCATTTCTGAAATTAAGAAGCCTTGGGAAACTCCATCTGTCACCACACTTTGATCAAGAGAAGTCACCTTCTTACACAGCCTGGCAGACAGCTCTGAACTAGCAAGCTTTGTTCTAAGCAACAATAAATAAATTAAAAACCTCATCCCGTGGTGCTAGAGTCCAGGTTGCACAGCAGTTTTCAGTCCAAATTCAAGTCAGGTATGTTCACCAAAACTTAAGTTTTCTTGACATTGCCTTCCCTGGGGGCAGAGCCCACTACAGCAGATAAAGATGTGTGGCACCTCAGAAAAGCCACAGCTCTCTGCCTGATTCCTGAAGCCAAACCTGCTGTGCTTGGACTTCTCATTCCTTTCAAAAACTACTGTCTATGTTAAGCAAGGTTTAGGAAAACTGCATTTTCCTCAGCTGGGCTCACGCATACAAACTCTCATTCTCATGTCCTTCTCCTGAGTTTGGGGTTCTGCCCCACTGCACCCTGAATTACAGCTCACCTCCCACTGCTTCTGTAACACCAGCCTCCATCCCTCAAATCAGAGCCATTCCCAGAGTACTGCTGAGCTGCCCCTTGGGTGTTTCACCATCTCTAAATCCTCTCTCAGAGCTGTGAGTTCTTTCAGTCACCCACTAGAGAAGCTGACAAAGCAAGTTCAGATACACCTGTACTCCCCTCCTGGTATTTTCCAGGGGAACAATTATGCTGCCTCACACTCTTCCCCATCACTTCCCTGTTCAGTAAACTCTGATGAAGTCAGGCAAGCCCTTTATGTCTTTCTGCTTACATTGTGAGTTTTTTAATCCTGCTGGCAGTTTTATGAAATGTTAACTTCTCTATCCACCAGGGGGGAAAAAAGCAAACCACCTTTTAAATTGAAATTTCAGCATCAACAGCTCAGTCTTCAAAGCCCAGAAAAGCACAATGGGAGAGGATCTCACCAGGTCACCCTTCTGTCCCTAGCAAGGAGCAATTTCTCCTAGGTCAGTTTTGCCAGATGCAGGTTTAACCTGTTCTGTGAGCTCTGCTCCCTACCCTTTGCAGGAATCCACATCAGTGCTCCACTAACTTTACAAAGGATTTCCACAGCATCTAATGTGAACCTTTCCTTCTGAAATTTAAGTTCCTTGCTCCACCTTTCATGGACATGAAGAACAGACACTGACATGTCCTGGCAGCTTCTCACATACCTGAGCAATTTCAATTTTCCTTCTCAGCCTCCTCTTCTGTAGAGTCCATCTTTGCAATTTGTCCCCTGATGTCCTATTCCCTGGATGTCTGACTACTCTTGCTGCTCTGCTGCCTCTCCAGTTGCTCCCTATTTCTCCAAGTGCACTAGCAGTGCTGTGCATGTGCACTGCTGTGTTTAAGGCCGTAATAACCAGTGAAGAGTTCAGTGCTCAGTTCATGGTTCTTGCAGGTTAGGGTTGTGTTAAATACAAGGTAACTGTCTCTTTGCACAACAGCAACAGCACTGGTTTATCATTTCCAGCTGCACAACACTGACTCTTACCCAACACATGACTCCCACAAGCCTGAGGATGGTTCTCCAGAACTGCTGCCCAGTGGGCTCCACTCCTGAGGCTGAAAAAGTCTATTTAAATATTGCAACATTCAGCTTTCCCCTCTGAATTCCATCCCAACTGGAAAACTCATTTGTTCAAGATTATTTTTAGCTCAGCAGGTCTCTCAGCATACTTACATCCTGTGCTTTCAAGTCACCTACAGACAAATATATTCCTGTACTGGCCTCTGCCAAGGTCCATTTCAACAGTGAGCAGCTGCTGCTCCCTGGGCACCACCACCCAACCCCTCTGCCTGCAGAATCCACTCATCTACACCACAGAACACCACAGTCCTGACTGACCCACAGCACAACCACCTGAGTCACTGTCAAATCCCCACATTCTGCTGCTGCTTAAGCCAAAGCAGAACACAGCACTTGTCTCATTATACGAAAGTTCCCATAAATCTTGCATATAGACTTTTTGCAAAGTCACGTGCAAGATGCAGTTTTAATGAAGAAAAAGATACCAGGAAAGTACAACGAGAAGAGGTGGGACAGCCCAAGAGGTGCAGGAGGAAAGCACAGGAGCAACTGCTCTGCTGCATTCTCCACACACTTGTTCCCAGCACGGAGCTGCCTGGGCAGGGAAGGAGCACTGCAGGTGCACAGGAACCCAGAATGAGGGTTGGGCATGGCCAGGTAAAGCTGGGACCAAAGCAGATTTCTGTACCTTTAAGCTGGCAGGACCTGCACCCACTCCATGCAAACACTGCTTTGCTTCTGCTGCTCAGCTCCTGCTGAGCAAATCCCCACTGCACAGTGTGAGGGGCAGGGAAAAACCAGCACCCACCACTGCCTGCCCACATGACAAAAGCAGTCCTACAGGTGGCTCCAAGACTTGGAAAGACAGCATTTCCAAGGACACAAAAACCCCTAGAAGACATCTAGTGCTTTTTGCTTTTTATAATTCAGAAAGTCTTTCAGCACATCTATTATAAAGATCAATTAATTACATAAACTCACTTTTTTATAGACATCACTATAGCTTTACCTAAAGAGTGATGTTATTGGATTGTGTTTTAAAAAATCAGCCTACAGAAGACATTTATAGAAAATATATAGCCCCTCTTACTCATTCCATACCAAGTATACAACAGTGAGAACTGCAGTACACAACTGCAGGGAGAGCTGTGACTGACAAACTGCATCCTCCCTAACAACTCCATCTGGAAGTGGTGCAGTTAGAGAAAGCAGATAATGCCTGACAGGCACAGAGATTCACTTTTACAAAGTTACATGAAATCTAAATCAAAACCAAAAGAACTTGAAAGTAAGTTTTTCATTCAGGATGTAGTTCAGAAGGAATAACTCTGCAAAGACCGCTGCAAAGTGAAGAAATATGTCAAAACACAAAGAACTACTTAAAACTCCAGGGATTTATCTGTGACTATCACTTAACACTGCCTGCTACGTAGAGGAGAAATACCCAGACCTTCCCAGGCAGGAATGGTGGAAAGCTGGGGATCCTCTCTGAATCCTGATTCTTGGGGAAGTCATGACAACTTTTTACAGCAATAATCTCTCACACAGTGTGTTATTTTCCTCTTACAACAGCTCAAAAAGACAAAAACATTCTGAAGAGTGATAAAATATTATTAGTCAACTAATATGTAATTTTACTGAAACACTGATGACATATGCTACTCCCACATGCTCAGGTTTCCCCTTGAATGGATAATACCAAGGAAAGTGTAGGCTGATGTAGAACACAATGGCATAACATTGTTAAAAACATTAGCTAACATAAAACAAAATTGTTTAAAATTTTTGTCAAGTTGGTTCTTCTACAGAAACACCTACTAAACACCTAATTTAACACAGATGGAGGTCAGATCCCAGAATTTACTTAGTATTTTCTTAGTACATAAGAAATGAAGAGTTTCTGTTTCCACCAGCATTATCCACAAATACATAGCAAGGTGGAGAAAACTTTGGGTGTAGAAGGGATTTTGAAGAGAAATCCAGTTAAGAAGGAATAATACAAATTCACATGCAAAACAGTTTCCTCCAAGGTAACCTACCTCAATGTCCTGTAGGCTGAACTCCTTTTGATCTTTGAAGTTTGCAGCTCCCGCACTCAGTTCCATCAGCATTTTTGCTATTTCTGGTTTTATTGCTGCTGTAAGTCGGCTCGCCGCTTCCATGACATGTTCCTGCACGTCTTTCAGTTGCATAGCTGCCTTAGAGTAGTGCGAGTTCCTGAACACGCTGCTGAAAAGGTCCGTGAGGAAAGTGCTCGTACGGCAAAAGACGTTGAGGGCATCCAGGTATTTGGAGATTCCCTGCTGGATGTCTGCGATGGGAGTCGTGTGGGAGGCGGGGTGGGAGCAGCCGCCCGCAGCAGCCGGGGACACCAGGGGGGTGCTGGGGGAGGCCAGCGGGGCGCTCAGGGTCCTGCCCAGCTCGGGCATTTGATACTGCTGGTGTTGCTGCACTTTCTGCTTGGACCCGCCAAGCAAAAAGCGCCGCTTATAGTCCATTTTGCTTTCTTGTGCACTGCAGCAATACATAAGTGAGTGCTTGTCCGGAGAGTTCTTGAATTAACAATCACTCGTCAAATTCCTTCCTCGAGTCTCTATGTACAGTAACAGTGCGGGACTGTGTACATAGGTTTCACAAAAGGCATTTCAGAAAGGCAAGTGTCTGTATAATCTGTATCAGCAGTGGGAACGGCAGCAGATTTGCTGACTCCGTGTTTTCAGTGTTCAGTGCAGCCCTGCTGCAGTTAGAAACTGTACTCAAAAAGCAAGCCCAAGTATCTCAGTAATGCTCTGTCTCTCCTGTGGTATCCCCTCCGCAGGCAGAAAAGCCAAGTGGAGCAGAGAAGTGGTCGCCTACAAGTTCTTCATGAGCACAGCATTGTCACTTGCTGTTACATCTACAAAAGTTAATCTCGTCAATGCAAATAATAGTTTCAGAAGCAATACCTTAATACAATTCTCCCATTAGTAGTATCAGGAAAAGTGGAGCAAAGCACCGATCAACAGCGATTATAAAAGCAGTGCAGAGGCTCTTTCCTTGAAAAAGCAAATCCTTGTGTCAGCAGATCAAATATCTTCAAATGTCTTGACAGATCCAGTCTGCCAACTCAGTTTACTTGTAGTGTCTCTTCTTAATATTGGAGGGGGAAAATAAAATCTGGACTGTTTACAGAAGACTTTGCAAGTATAAGCTATTAAAAACTAGAGTGTTTGTTATTGCAAGCCTTCTTCCCCTTTCCCTGTTTGTTGAGGTAGTTGTTTCCTTGTAACATTAAGAAGTGGTGCTTCCAGACTGCGTTTGCCCTCAATTGCAGACTCAGAACAAAAATGCACAAATGTATTTGTAAGGCCTCTAGGTCATTTCCTGTGAAGGGGAAAAAAAAAAAAGTTTAAACATTAGAGAACAATGAGAAGGTTTAAAAATTTAACTCCTGCAGTGTCCTGTTCACGTTTCTGGGCTCACACTGTCAACAACACCCAAGATCCAAAGGGAGAGAGACCTTCACTGACAATTTAAAAAGTTGTTAGAAGACAGTGTCATCCTGTTGCTAAACTCAACACTGTTGAATGTTTTCTTGTTAATTCTTTCATTCTAGACTGTCAAACTGAAGAGTCTGGTTAATCCCCAGGCAAGTCTTGCACAGTTAAGAACAGCGAAAGGTTATTACTGCAGAGCTCAAGGAGAGTTAATCACATTTTCTAATCTCATCCTTTAAAATTAATTAAAGAATGAAATCAATTAAAACTTTTTGTCATGCACCATAATTTATTGCAGAACTCTCCCATTCATTTTAATAGTTTACTAAGTCAACAGATACAAGTCCTTAATTTTTTTTTTTTAGTACAACAACAGACAAATCTGCCTAATCCTACCTGAGATTAGCTGAGGAACACAACATTCGTGTCCCATGCCAGTGTGATGGGCAGGCACCATCTCCCATACACAAGGGGGAACACGAGGCACAACTGCCTAAGAATCTGATTGGTCTCAATAACACTCTCAGCACACATCAAAGTACGAAGGAAACACAACTTCTGTACTGCCCTGCACCTACTGGCAAACCCTGGTGCAGAGCCAAGGGCTCCTTGAAGGCATCTGCAGGGAGGTGGGCAGAGCTGAGCAGTGGGAAAGGGCCAAGATGGAGCAGGGGGTGTTCAATACCAGCACTGATCAAACAGTGTCA
Organism: Illadopsis cleaveri; assembly: GCA_013399915.1. Classification (NCBI taxonomy): domain Eukaryota; kingdom Metazoa; phylum Chordata; class Aves; order Passeriformes; family Timaliidae; genus Illadopsis; species Illadopsis cleaveri. Next base: position 72,821 of record VXBB01018248.1, on the reverse strand, counting down.
GGACAATATCAGAAGGATATTGTTTGCCCAGTCCTAGCTCCAGTCACACTTCCGGCCACTCTCTCCCTCTCCTGCACACACCCCACTTGATTCTATCAAACAAGGACATCCTTTTCCTCACTGCAGCAATTGCAAAGTCCCAGGCACTTAGAGAATAATCTGGGAGCCCTTTCATTTAACAACAAACTGTCCCTCTAGCTATTATATTTGAGTAATGAAATCTGTAGTGCTATTGTCAAAATGGTTGGAGAACAAAGATTTTATTTTCAGTCAAAATTTCTTATTTCCATAAGAAATGAAGACATTGTGTGTGTTCATCTGTCTGAACACACACAATATTCATTCACTCATTCCCATTTTGGCACATATGTAGGATACAAGCATCCCACAGATAAAGAAGAAGGCAAGACGTAGCAGGACAAAACACCCAGAGCTGTGCAGTCTCACCCTCACAAAAACAACAGGACACAAGCTTTTCAGCAAGTCGTTGCTGCAGATGGTTCTGCTTTGGAGATCTAGATATTCTATAATATCTAAATATTCTTTCATATTCCCACTTTTTAAAACCTAAAACTCAAAGAAACTCCCATATGCATTTCAGCATCCTTAAAGTACTCCAAGCTGGCTACTTATCTCCCTAACAACTTTATACTTCTCTCAGTATTCATACCGAATGTGTCAAAATGCAAGAAACTCATTAAAACCATAATCTCCTCAGAAGTCTTGATGTCACATGCATAGCTGAAAGTAATTTTCTCCTTGTTTTACAAGCTATGGTGCCTTACAGTGGAGAGCATGATTAAATTGCTTTCCTTGATTGCATATAAATGTAGATGGAACAAGAGAGTTGGTTAATTTAAATGCAACATACAAGTAAATTAGTGATTGTTTCTCCTAAGTAGACATGAAATTTCTCATTGTAGAGGAACTTAAGAAATTATCATGAAAGAAAAGACTAAGAAGGAGGGGTTTTCAAGCTCTAGAGCACTGAATTAGACAAGATTATCAGAGATGCACCTCAGCTCAGTGCTTGTGATTACACACAGAGCCTTTCAGGATCAAACACGCTGAACTCATCATTTGGAATGGTCAGGTATTTCACCAATACATAAACCTGTTGCATCCTAAAAGAACATAAATCCAATGAACAGGAAAAACAAAAAAAGGTGGCTTCATATTTTCTACAGTTATTAAGAAAAATGACAAATCATTGTGTTCTACTTCTAGACAATTTTGTAGTCAAACTTTCAGGTACTTAGTGAATTCTTCAGCTTCAAAATTCCCTTGTAATAAAACCTACATGGAAGCTTAAAGAGGACAGCTTGTATCTTCAGTTGATATTTATTCAAAGAGAGGACAGCTGCATGCCTCAACACCAGCCTTGTGTCTGAATACCATGTCTGAAACTCCATAATGAGCTCTCTGACATGCTGCATACAAAATAAACATTCCTCCTTTCGCATCTTTTCCTGAAAAAGCCAAGCACAGAAGGTTCCCACGCTCTCCCTTCCCTTCCCACTGCTTTGGTGCGTGGACTAAACGTGAGAGCTCCACACCGAACTGGACTGGATGGACTGTAGGCCAACCTACCTCTTGCCACCTTAGGGGAAAAAAGTAACCAATGTTTCCTTCTAGTGATATAAGAAGAGCATGTTATCACCAAAAATATAAACCTTAAGCTTATACTTCATTTTGTGGAAAAATGAAATACTCACAGAAACTAAGTGAAGAAATGATCAAAAAAGTTACCATACCACAAGAAAAGGTATTTTAGTCCTTGCTTTACAAATCAAAACCAAAACACTGCTGTTCAGGTGCTATTAAAGACTATAACAGAACTAAAATATAGCATAAACTTAGCTCCACACTGAATACTACCCTGCTCAAAATGGCAAAACACTACTGGAAAAGCTCAGCACACTGTTTACATGCTCACTTCAAGGAGTTAATGCTGAAGTTAAGGAACTACTACTAGTTTGGACTGTTTGAATTTCCAGAGAATCAGTCAGCTGCACAAGCTGCTCTAAAAATGGCCACATTTGCATAGAGGAAATAGAAATTGCAGGAAAATGACTGCAAATGCAAATTGAGTTTGCTACTTTTTATAAATGCAGCATCCAAATATTTTTGCTTTGATATTTCCCAGAAAAACGCTTTTTCCCAACTTCACCAGTTGCAAGAGATACAAATAAACAGGGAACACTTTCAGACAAGTGGAATTTGGTATCCCCAGTTCATTTTGGACCAGCAAGATTGGTCTAATCCCCCATCTGTCCTGTTTGGGACTACCCTGCTAAAAGAGAAGGTAACTTTTTCCTTGAATCAACACAGGAAACTGAGCAGAGGAAACAGTGCTTTAAAAAAGGTTCTGACCTCAGCTTTAAAAACTGGCAGAAGTTTGCCTTCAAATGGTGTTCTGTATGGATTCTGCTGTCCTTCCAGTGAATATGCAATAAAACACAGAAGAATAAGATAGCCCAAAACACCTGAGCCAATTTTTTTGAATGTAACACTTCATGCTGGTTTTAATTTTATGAGACACAGATTCCAAATCTCAGGATGAACTTAACACCGCACCCACCATTTATGTAAAACAAACTAAATTCAATTAATGTTCAAAAAAAGCTAACTCCAAAAGACACAACCCAGAGCAGCCAGATTGCTTCCCCGGGAAAAGCCTGAACAAACAAACCCACTGCGAGGCCAAAAGGCCAGGAAGCTGCCAGAGCCAAGGGCCTCCTGTCAGAAACACACAGAAGTCCCTCTGGCATTTAGTGACACAAATGTGGTGCAAATCTGAAAGTTACCCCACAAGGAAAGGTGTAATTCCACCGTCACAATTTCCTGCCACTAATGTGTACAATGTCCAAATGTGAATACCTTAAACCAAAGATATTCTAACTGGTCCTCAACACCTGCACAGCAAACTGGGAGCAGGAGGGCAAAGGAGGTCTGTACACCACTCCTGAGGACTGGGCAGTGTCCCTCTGTCCCCACCACAGCTGGCTCAGGGCTAGGACAGTGAGCAGACAACAACAATTTGTGTGTGGGCATCCAGCCACAAAGAGCCTGGCCAAGGAAACCCGGCTGGGAAGGCCATGAGGCACAGAGAGCAGAGCAGCCCGGGATCCAAACAGGATCCTCAGCTCACCTGAGCACCACGGCCAGGACAGCAGGGACAGCAGCCAGGGCTGCAGAAGGCAGCACACAGAGCCCTGGCAAGGGAAGTTCCAGCCCAGCAGTGTGGTTTGAAAGCACAGGCATGACTGAAGCAGGAGAAAGGAGAAGGAGTCCCAGGTGAGGCACACCCAGCCCACATCCCCAGGAACAACCAGGGCTCTGGAGGAGCAACAGGGCCCTTCCTGCTCCTCCTTTCACACACGTCACCGAGTGGAGAGAACAACACGAGTGGACTAAGACAGATGGTGGAAACTGCTCCAAGGAAACTTTTCAGGATCCTTATAAATAAACAGGTTAAAAAACCAGGCACGTATCCCCAACTACTTTTGGGGTGGGATTTTAAGACAGACATCCCATTTTTAACTGGGAGTTGATTCATTTTACACTCTCCCAAACTGAAGATGGATTACATCTACAAAACATATCCATTCAAAAATACTAGAAACTGGAATCCACAGACCAGGGATTCAAAATTAAGAACAATTCTAATTTCAGCAACAAATCTCAACCTGATAAATTAAATTCTGACTTCGATTACAACTTCTCCACTACTCTCATCGATGAACCACATCTATTAATATTAAAATTGCCACAGGAATGGCACCTAATATATTCAATCCACCCATGAAATTGTGTGTGGGCTTTTAGAACTTGTTTTCATTTTCAAACACTGTTTTGAACATAAAACTTTTCAGAATACTACAAGAGCTGAAACTATGTTTCAAAAATTAAACTTCTCAGTCAACAAGAAGAGCCACCTTCAAGTAATGCTGACTGGCAGAAAATATGCATCCACCTCTGACATCAATCAAGTTATTCTGCACCTGGAATTTCTTACCAACACATCATAAATACTTAAAGCATGCAAATGCTTTTATAGGGGTTGACAAGTATTGATTATCTTCACTAGCAGGGCAAATGAGGCTTAGGATTTTTCCAGACTCACTCCCACAGCTGGCAGGATGGAGGCACAGCCCCAGCAGTGTGGGAATGCCAGCAGGGAGAGGACTCTCCTCACCAAACCCTGACTGCTTCTGTTCTGGAGCTACAGATCCAGGAAGGAAAATCAGCATTGCTTTCCAAGGCTTTCTAATGGGGTGAGCTGCAGCCTCCAGGAGACCCAGGCACCTCCTGGATGGGTTTTTTAGTTTGGGGTTTTTTTATCACCCAAGTTGTAAAAATCTCCTATTAGAGGAGGATAGAGGAAAGTCAGAAATAGACCATTATACCAAAATCATTTTAGTTCTTGTTAGCTCATGAATTGCTCACTGGGATTCCTTTTTGGCTGCTTGCCCAGAACAGTTGGAGGAAAAAAAACCCCAACCAAAACAAAAAAGTAGTCAAGGGAATCCTTAGTGAATCCATGCAGCTCCTGTTGGATACATTCCTCTCCCAGGGTGTCCCGTTCCCAGCCCCAGCTCAGCAGAGCCCACCCTCCCACTCCTCTGGGGGCAGATGGGTGCCAGCAGCAGCAGCACTGAACTGTCCCCGTGTCCCCCCTGCCCCAGCTGGGCACCAGAGCTCCCACAACACGCTCCACAGGGCCTGTGCAGTTAGCACAGTTCAACCAGAATCAAACTGAGCACTTCCAATTTCAACAGAGTCATTTATTAATTTGGAACCTGCTCCCAGTTACCAGTGAAGCAATTACCACCCAAAGCACTGAGGTCTGTTAAACCAGCAACCTGGTTCTATTAACTCAAAAGACCAATTTCACTGATGATATATCTACCTAGTATTTATAGACAGTCTCGGAACTAATTTATTATGCTTTTGTCTGGAGTTTTCTTAACTTCAAAATGACAGTCCTTAAAGCAACGATAGTAAATTATTTGTGCTGATTTGTGTCTTTTGCATTTGTAATGAAAATCCTGTAGAGGCACATGTCTGTTAGGTGACTGAAATGAAAAGCAAAGACAAAAATATGTCCATGCCCTGCCCAAAAAACCCAAATAACCAAAGACTTTGTCATGAAAACCACTCAGAAACAGAGAGAATTGCAAAAGGCTGAAGAACATCAAATTTGGGGAATTAGGTAACTACTGAGGGTCCCACCTGCTCGGCATTACACCACCTCACTTGCAACTCTTAACCCTTCAGAAAAAAAACCCCTATAAACCTGTGTAACTACACTCCCTAAAAGATAAACATGGAATGCAGGTGTCCCTCAGTCAGATTCAGACTTGTCAGCACAGTGAACTGGATTTTTCCAAGGCAGAGCCCACAGTCCATCAGGAGACTTCTTGCATTTTGTTTGAAGTCAAACACGTAACACTCCAAACAGCACGAAGCCAAGTCTCAGCAGTAAGATACAACAGCAAAAGGAAAAGCTGGTGAAAGGAATGTGTTAAACCAGAGCTTCTTTCAGCCTTGTGTGCCTCCGCCAGTGTCAAAAATAGATGCCTGTGTCAGATCAGGATCACTGTTTCAATCCTCCCTTGGCAATAGGTGCTTACATTATCTATTTGAAAGCAGGACCAGTTCCCCTTTGAAAAGGGAAAGAAAATAATGCCCATTCTTTTGAGAGAGCAGCCTAACAAAGCCCCTGCACACAGCAAGAGAAATCCCCACACATGACTGTCAGCCAGGGGAGACTCAAGGCTCCATCTCCCAAAAGGGTGCACTCACCACCAGCCACAGGCACACTCCCCCAGCAGAGCTGGAAAATGTGCCAGGATGAGGAAAAAGCTCGTGGGACCAGACTGAGAGCAAGCATAAGCAGCACAAATTTCTGTGGAAAAGGCACAGCTCTGCCTCCCAGGACAGCTCACCTACAGAATTCTTTGATTCTACAGGACTGCTCAGGAAGAGACACCTGTGCACACGGACAGCCACTCGTGGGAAAAACACACTTCCCTTCCAAACAGAGGGAAAAACTGCAGGCCAGGGCTTCAGCCCAGGGACAGTGACAATTTCCAGACAATCCTGAGATTAAGCTAACATGTTCCTGTCAATGGTCTTTTCATGCCACAGATTTCACTTCCTGCAGAAGGGAAGTCAGGAAGGAAAGGCTGAGATAGAGAAGTATTCAATTAAGCATATGTGGAACAGGAATATTACTTGGTCAGGCTTATGCACCACGGTCCAGTTACGGCCACCTAAGACAATTCCCAAGTGTCTCTGCACCCCCACCCAGCACAGCACATCCACACTTGAAGTCCTTCTGAGCAGAAGCCACCCACATGGCAATTCCTCTTCACCCTGTCACTCCTGATTGCTGCACTCAAAAGTAAAAATGCAAACACAGAGTCTAGGATGGTGTTTTCTTTTTAAAACTTAACTGAAAAAACAAGCATTAAGAAAGCAATTTAATTGTTTCTCAGTTGTGTACTAAAAACTCTAAAAATCACCACTTCCCAAGTTTCTGCAGAAAACCAGGGGGATGAACACAAATACAATAAAAAACAACAACAAAAAAGCCCAACATTAAACCATCCTACAATCCCACGAGATTACAGTAGACATCCTAAACCTCTGGATTCACTTCAATAATGAACTTAAGCACATGTTTAGCTCCAGGTCCAGTCAGTGGTGTCTCCCACACGGTCAGGTAAGAGTTAAACTCCTTGTTACACCATCAATTGCAGCTTTCCAGCATAAGCAAATGTCATACTTAACTGAGAAGAGAAGTTTTCAATACACATTTTAAGATCCATGCTAAAAATTTCTACTAAAATTTGTTAAAGAGGTTTAGGAAATCACTTTGAAGAGCTTAGTTACTGCTGAGTCAGTGCAGATCAAGAAACCAGGCAGAAGGCTCCACGCAGAGCTTTATTCTCATCAGCTTAAAATGATTTGTCCATGGGCTCAAACACTGCAGAAAAAGCTTCCACACCCAGAAAAACAAGAATAATTCCCATTCTTTGACAAAGTACATAGAGAAATAAATGAAAGACATTCTTCAGCATCATCTTCTTTCAACAGTTAGGCTTCTGAGGAAGCTTTCATTGTCCTGAACAAATCACACCTTAAGACTTGGAAAGACAAGTGGGAGTAAGAGCCCAGGTCAATACTACACCATTCAGGCATGACACACTGCAGGCTCAAACACATTATATATATATACACACACACACACACAGGACTAAGGGACTAAAGACACTAGATTAATTAGGGATAAATTTATCAACTCATACATGTAAAAAGAATCTTAACCTCACACACAGAATGATGGACTCAGGTCTGATCATTATTATCACTGAGGAAGGTGATCTCAGTGCTACAACTGACTGGTTTTGCTAAACATCAGCCTGTTGCTGAATGGCAGAGCCAGGAGAACAGATCTGCAAGGGAACAGCCATGTTGAAAAAGCCAGACACATACTTATGCCACTGCATAAATCCATGGTTTACCCACACTTCAAATTTAGTGTGCAGTTCTGGTCTCTTATCACCCTCCCTTACAGAGGGGCTCTCTTGGGTTACTGAACAGTCTGACCACAGGCCCAGGAAATCCCAGATGCAGCAAGTTGTTGAGGACAGTTTTAAATTAGCATTGCCCACAAACTCACCTTGCTCTTGCCTTTCCCTAGGTATCCACTTTAACCTCCAAGGGATAAAGGAGGTTGAGGTGGATCAATTTTGAAGCCCAAATCAGCCACTTTTACTTTGTCACTCTCTCCACCCCAGCAACCACTGAAAGCAGTGGAACAGTCACAGCCACAGAAGTGCCACAAGGACACACTGTTTACAACTCCTCTGCAAACAGAAACATTTCCTCATCCCAGCTCAGCTGTTCCCTCCCTGACCTGCAGCCCTTCTGCTGCTCCTGCAAACACAGATACCACGTTTCATAAATGCCCCAGGACTTGCACTTCCCAGCACACACACATTTGAATTTTCCCACTGAAATAAATATCCCTAAGCCAAATAGTTTTAATAGTGTGTGATGCTATACAACTTTGAAAAACCCAAACTCAGAGTAACTTCAGCAGGCATTTTAATTATTTTAGCAGTGTTAGATAAAAGTAGTATTTCAAAGCAGAGAAAATTACAGATCATCTATACATTTAAAGCTCTTCTATGAAGAAGGAAGTTCTGACTACTAGAAACATGAGACAGATTATGTACAGCAAATCCCGTAAAGCCTGTATGTGATTTTTTTTTTGTCTGTTTGCAGCAGAGATGATGAAAGCTTTCAAAACATTTGGAGTAACTCAACACCAACAATCTTTCCTTACCCAAATTACTATTCTGCTCCTGAATTCTCAACACTTGCCACAAAATACATCTACAACATTCTCGATACCAGACTACATCAAAACAATGAAATACCCTGCAAATGCACTTTCTTAGCTGCATTCAATGTACTAATCCTAACCCCCTTGTATAAATGAAGTGGCAACTATTAACATGTATTTCCACATGGAAACTATCCTCTTTTTCATTTAATAACTATTACCATAAACTCTCCTTTGTGACTGAAATTAAAACCTAATCCCATACTTACTAATATTTATTCTCCTCAGTACAGAGTAGGAGCTTTATCTTAATGCTCTCCAACTCATTCATTGAAGGTCTCCTACTCGAGAAGTATTAAGTATTCTCAAATGATATTAATTTCATTTCCAAAAATAGGAAAACAGGAGTCCATATCAGAAAAACTGACATCAGCACATCCCCTTAGTGCCACAGCACAGTTGCAGCCATGGGGCTTTTGCTGTCTGTGCACACAGAGATTCTGTCTCCACAGCACAGCTCCTGTCCCAGGAACAGCCTTTCCAAATGCTTTATGGGCTCACTGTATTTGAGCAGCAGTAGATTCATCACTGAACAGCTGGAGTTTTGCCCAGGAAAACAAACTATATTCTACACTGAAGAGAGGGACACGATGATTACGCCTTTCATATCCCTCTCATGTTGAAAATTATGGAATTACCAGAAAACTGTAATCATGAAAATGTTAAACTAAGGAGAATGTATTTTTACAGCAAATGAACATAATTATGTTTACCATATTTGGGCCCAAAGCTGGCTGGCAATTCAGTCTGTATACAGACTGCAGTATCTGATTCACTGTCACAGGATATGAATAAACCAGAGCAATCCAGTGTGAATTACAGTCTCCCTCCCATAACAAAACCAAACATCAGTGTGTACATAATACTATAAAAGCATAATACTACTGTAAATAGCAATTCCATAAATAGGAGTTAGCTGAGTAGTTTTCACTTTAATTCTAAAAATTATTCTTGAACTAGACCTCTGTAACAGAAGACTTTTGGAACTGTCAAAATGCTTTATTTCTAACAAATCTATGGTTTGTAATATATTATCTTATGTAGAACTAATCTCTGTAGCTGATGAAGGAACAGTGGTGACAAGTAATTTGAGATCATAAAGATTAGCAAAGTAGAAGCAGGAGCATGCATACTTCATAACCCTTCCTCATTTTTTCTGATCAAAAAAGCTGCTTGTGTGTCCTGGGCACAGAATTCACCTCCTCATTAAGGCCAGAATTTTTAAAGCTTGATTAAATATAGATGAGATTTTTAAAATAGCCTTAACTCATCTTGCATAGCTGGGGCCAAAATAGGATTAGTTAGAAGATCAAATATAGCACCCTTCCAGTTTATACATCTCTAATACAAATTCAAAGGAAAAGACAGAGCCCAAACTTGCCACCTATAACATTCGCCCCTGCAAGACCACCCAAAGCTTAGTGCTTCTCTAGTTGTTCTGCCTCCTTTACACAGCAGACAACTGAAAAAATCCTTCCCCAAGCTGCTCAATCTCCTGCCAGGGCTGTTACCAACAGGTTCAGACACCAGCCCTGGGGACAAGGGGACCCTCCCCTCCTTGCCTTGTCCCCAGAGTCCCAGCCAAGGCCACGATGGCAGCAGCCCCATCGCCCAGACTCCAGATTCCAGAGCCCTCCATTAGCTGCTCCAGTAATCCCATCTGCTATTTCAGTGCACACAATCATTTGTTGCCTTTCATCCACACAACGTAAATGCCAAAATAAGCCACAGGTCAACATCAAAAACCTGCAGGCTGAGGAACTCTTCAGCAACCTTGGGTCTTCTCCATCCACTCCTGACACAGAGAAAGCTGTAAGAAATTTCTGTCTTCAAAAGCAATTAGTTACCTGGGGTTTACATTTTATATGCTTCTCCTACAAAGACTAGCTTGATTAAAGTTATTTTCCTTTTACTAAGAAAAGCAAGTATTTTAATATTTTAACAATTGTTTTGCTGCTTCTTTCAAAACAGAGTTAACATTCTTAAAAATGAAGTTTAGTTTCTTCCAATACAAATAAATTTACACATTTGGAAAATAAATCTGATGTAGATGCTATGAAGGAGTATAAATAACTTCCCCCAAGAGCTCTTTGCTAACAAATGCATACACAGAATGGTGCTCTCCTCCCTCCCGGCCCTAAGCTGCTGCATTAACTATACAGCAGGGAAAGGCACACAGCAGTCAGGCTGATGTGCACAGAAATACTGATGGGCTATGGCTGATGGAATGGGATTTTTCCCCTTTAAAAAAACTGCCTTGTTCTTAGGTTGAAAATTATTCACCAAAGAACTCTCAAATATTTCCCAACAAAATCATCAGCAGTTAAATAATTATCAATCCTAATCTACAACATATAAAACACAATCACAACATTTTACCATGTCCTGAAATTAGAACTACTGATAGTTTTATATAAACAACTAAGCCCTCAATCATGGGCATGATTTGTCACCAGGTTATGTGCCAAATATTTCTGCACTGAGTTGTGCAAGAACTCTTTTGTGCAGCAGAGGATACAATGGGATATTTATGCTGGTATAATGCATTTTGAAAGAGAAACAAATGTAATGTTTTAATCCATAAAACAAATTAACACAATGGGATTGATCTATTCAGTAGAAATATAACAACCAGAGGCAAACTGGAGACTTAAACTTCCATTATTTGTTAGATCTTTCTGAACCCTCAGGTGTGCTCCCCCTGAAGCACCAAGTCCCAACAGTGGCACACACACAAGTGGAAGATGCCAAGCCCACACCTAACCAAGTACATGCTATGGCATCTCTCCATACTCCTTAAAACACCTGGATTTTGTTCACAAACTAAGACAGGAGAGAAACATTTAAGATTTTAAGTGGTATCTTCTGATGTGTCAATTATACTTAAACTTTATTAGCAACATGAAAGACTAAGCTTCAGTTAAATGATATTTAGGTGACTTGAGCCATGCTGACACTCCTTCCCAGCAACTTTTATTGACAAAGGGCTTTTCTGCTGCACTAACAGTGACACAGTAAAGTTCTGCCAGCCATGAGACATTGCAAAGACGCCAAATACATTTAAGCAATGTCTCAATCCCAGCTGATGCATCTACCCTGGATTTGGCCAGGCCCCTTCCAAACCCCTTTCCCCAGGATCAGGTTCAGAGAAAGGGACCTTTTCAGCCCCAGGACTGTTTGTGCTGGCGCCAGGACCCCCCCTCTGGTACCAAGCACTGCCCATGACTAAGCTGGCACCAGCAAGGAGGAGGCTACAATGCACAAGGCTCAGCACCAGGGCAATTCCTCAGCCTGGCAATTCCTATTGTATGCATTACTACAAACTCCCCCAGGCACCATTTTTAGCCACTGCTGGATTTCCTCCCTTCTCCCATCCCCCAGCCAGGCTCCAAACCTTGAAGTAACCTTGTTCTGTTCTCCCCCCAGAGACAGCTCCATGCCTGAAACATAACCTCTAATCTTATTTTCTATTTCTAGCATACAATTCACGACCCTTATCCCAATTTTTTAAATTAAATATCCTCCACATTGCACACTGTGCTTCCGACAGTCAGGACGGCGCATGGAGTATGTCAGAATTTATAGCCATATGTTTCTTGTTGAGGACAATTTAACATTACTTTTAAGAGCATTAGAAACAATGTATTTATATGATACAGGTTTAAAGCTTTCTCTGGAAAAGATATTTAATACTACTGTCAGTACTCCACTGCAATGTAACAGCTTAATTTGTGGGAAGGTTTATCTATAGACCTTAAAATACAACAGATCTGCACTTCAGGGCAGTTTGCAATACAGAGCACTAAATTCCAGAATTATTCATACTTGAGAGACTATGGACATTAAGTTAAAGTCTTACAAATTACAGGGGTTTGTTACAAAGCAAATCTCATCTGACATTCTCATTTATGAGAATTTTGCATAAACTTGTTTGGGTTTTTGCAATGACAAAATATGTCATTTGTTTGCCATTGATCCTGTAACGTTTATTAAACAAAGCCAATTAAAAGCAGCCTACTGGACCAGACACCCATCTAGGCCACAATGGCAGTGGTCAAGATTTCCACTTTTAATTAATGACCACTATCCATAACCCTCTTTCATATTTTTACCAATTATACCTGATCTGTACAGTTGCTGGGGCAAATGTTTTTCCATGAACAAATTCTCTCACAAAAGCACTTTGATAGAGAACAGCTCCCAGAGGAATGAAAAAAGGTTCTTCTGTCTCGAAGTGCTGAAAAACAAGAAGTTTCCAGGATGCATCCCAAGGCTGGAGGTTGCAGCCTGACACGGCCAGGCCCTTTTGGAGCTGCCAAGAGGAACAAGCACGTCTGGGTTTTCACCAACCACTCTGAGCATGCCTCTGCTCACCCCAAAAATAGGGATTTCAGTCCCAGAAATCACCCCAGGAGCAGGAGGGAGTGCTGGGCACTGCTGAGCTGGGTCTATGCTCACCCTGCACAGAGGGAACACCTCACTGACACTGAGGGAAAAAAGGGAATTCCCATTAACCCATACCCCAAAATATTTATAACACACCAAGATAGAAGCAAGTCTTTCAAAACAAGGCCAACTATACTGGTATGACTTGATTAATCAGAGAATTAACCAGTCTAAGATGCTAACAGCAAAGAAATTGCCACAAGTACTTCACAAAATTACTTTCCAAATTATATTTCAGACATAATCAGTTACAGGACAACTTGACCACAGAAGCAAACTCAAGAAAGAGGAATAATCCTTGAATTATCACATTAGGTGTTATGACACAATAAGTTAATTTTTTCACACATATGCCTTATCAATGTGCTTGACAATCAATGTTTCTCACTGGTTTGCCCAGGCTGTTCCAGTAAATACCATCAGTTTGTTCTACTTCTCTCTCCCACTCCTTCAGCTTCCATCCTATTCTCAGCAGGGCATCATTTGAATTTCTTACCACTTCCACACAAACTGAATAGTGTAAGTGGGAGGACGGCCTCCAGCAATCAAGAATAAAAGCAGACAAGTGAACACACACCAGACTCAAGAAAACCAAGTGTGAGAACTTTTTAAGGCAGCAGAGCTGGATTTTGGAATGGACTGAAAAATAGAGAAATTGTGAAGTCAAGAGTCACCTCACTAACATATTTATCCACCACTGGTATTATGAAACAAAAGTTATCAATGACAAGAGCAGTAACACTCAGGAGCAGCCCATGAGATTCATTCCTAGGTGACTCCTGGGGGATAACAATCCTTTCTTTCCTTTTTTTTTTAAATAGATAAAATTACACCGTAAACATAAAGAAATACAAGTCAGGACTGCCTCATCCCCCAGCAAAACCATGATGCTATAAACCCATATTTTGAATGGCTAACTTCATTGAGTCTTAAGGGTCAACATTCAAAAACTTCTCTACCACACCTCAAAATGAGGACTCAAAGCTTAAAAAATCTCACTGAGATTCTCATGTCAACGAATGACAGCCACAAAAATTTATCATGCCACTAGGAAAATATGTGAAAATGTGTTTTCAAAAGGATACTGTTAGTCAAATGGAAAAAGAGTATCACAACAGCACAGTCCAATAACCCAGCTATTTCAAAATATTGAATTAATTAAGCATTTTATGGACATCGGAGTAATAAAATGCATAATTTAAAGAACTAATGTAATATTGCTTGTCAATGTAAATATAAGTTAATTTTCCCACAGTCTCTGCCTTTACTATGAAAGGTACTGAAGCAATTCTAAGTCCTCATCGAGGACAGCATTAAAGTCTTTAATTTTTCAGCACTGTTTCCACTCCCATCTTTCATAAACTTGTGGGAACACAGCATAGGTGGTTTCAGTTATGGTAAGAATAATCTTCATTAGTCAAAGAATGAAACCCAAGTTGGACCAGAGTGAATCCGTAAGTGGCACCATTTTGAGATCATTACTTCCTAGGGAAAGGGCTCCTGGAGCAGTGTCATTGATGCAGGCTGGAGCTGCATGCTGATCTGTGCCTTCACTTCCAATAAAGCATGCAATGCACATTCAACTAAGTCAAAACAACCCTTTCAACACACAGTCGTTTATTGGAAACATTCAAATTACTAATGAGCACATGAAAAGCTTTGAATCTCACTGAAAAATTAACGATTTTTTTTTTTTAATTTCTGAAGGGAAATCTGAGAACCATTTTTTGAAAAACAAGCCTTTCACTTGGGGCACTGCAGCATCAGCAGGTCAGTCAGTCAGTGCTGGCAGCAGTGCTGTTATCACTGCCACTGTCCCAGGGCAGGGTGAAATGGACACTGAGCACCAGAGTACCTGATGGTTTTCCTTGATATTTAGCAACACAGTCATTAAACTAATGTTTAACAATTAATTTAACAATTCAATTTAAACTAGCAAGTACACTGATATGATCTACAAGGATACCACTGGGATCTAGTAAACACTATTAGCCACTGTGCCTTGTGACTCTGCTACCTACCACAAACTTCCCTGGCACAGCTGCCTGAGCTCACACAGCTTCCAGGGCAGCCTGGAGCCAGCTGGGGGGACACTGCAGATCCACCCCCTCAAGAAACACAGCAGGAATCTTCCATCTGAACACAGATCTCAGATAAGACATTCCCACACACTCACTGCTTCCCAGCCCCTCCAGCCCCACTGGAACCACTGCACAGCAGTTATGGCTCAGCCAGGCTGATTGTGGACAAAACCCAATGCCCACGCACTTCCATAATCAATAACTTCCACAACGGCTCTGGAGAAGGTAAGTGAAATCATTATTTAGGAAAAACTTTCTCCTTGCATCTGCTTTAAGATAAGCAGCACAGCAACAGAGCCCAGGGAACAATGAAGTGGTTGGGAAGAACCCTGCTGCTAGACCTTGACATCTAAGGCTTGAACTTCCACTGCAGCTCTTTATTATGTTCCCTATTTAATGATAATGCCCCTTCTTCCACGTCTTTTCCCCATTAGGCAGGCTCTGACAAAAACCTGAACTTGTGTGTCCTGTGCCCCTGAATTACTGATGGCAGCAGAAAGTGCCAATGGCTACAGCACAACCAAACAAAACAGCAAATGCTTCTGCAGGAGGATTTCCATCCACTCCTGCTCCCCACAGTGCTGGATGGGAAAAAATAGGGAACTGTGTTCCTACTCTACCAATACTCCTTCTTTCTACAGCTCTGTAAGGGTTTTGCTCTGCTGGTAGAATTATTCTGTTAGGCAATTACAATATCTATATTCTGCATAAGTCCACAATATGTATCCACAATATGTAGAAACCTCTCAGGGAACACTATAATGCACAAACACAGGGATGCCATATTTATTTTCTGCATTTCTGTTACAACATGAGGTCTGTAGTTTTCTGCAAATTTTGAACACTAAAAACATATCCTGCTTTCTTGCTTCCAATTCAGCAACAGTCATCTATTTTCAATTTCTTTTCCCCACTTTTAGATTAACTCCAGCCAGCTTAAACCCCACAGTACTAGACAAGCATCTCTACTACACACTGAGGTATTTATAGATGTGATTTTATCCACAGCAATAGAAAATACGGATTTCCTGCATGCACCTAACAATGCCTGTTAAGTGCACACCACACAATGCATGTTCTCCCTACTGAGGGAGTCGAATTTCAGTGAGGCATTTTCTCAAAATTTCAAGTCTAGAAATAAATAAAATAATTACCTTCCCTCAAAGCACCCAGTAACACTCTGCAGCTGGAGCAGACCATACCACTTTGTGTATTTATTTTATTAGGAACAATGTGTTCTAAAGACAGAACTGGGACTAACCACAATCAGAGTATTATTGGATACATGGAGGGGTTTTATCCTCTGCTACCACTTGTGCATTTACATGAAGCAAGGAGACTTGAAGCAGTGCTTTAGCTGCCTCAGGGACACTAACTCTCACCAAACTGAGTAACAACAACAGGAAATCTTTTGCATTTTCAGCACCGCAGATTCCTCTCCCCATCTTTCAGCTAACATTCCAATCCTCACTGTGTAACACGTACAATCAGGAGAGTTTCAGATGGGAATTAAAGTCTAAAGCAGAAAAAAAAAAGTAAAACTAAAAGTAAGAAAAAAAGTAATCACAGAGGAAAAGGAGAGTGACTGGACTCAGCAGCATAAAAAATGAGATGATTCTGTGCCTGGCAATGAAACTGATGGAGTTTTCTACAGCGTATCAATATGACAGTATTCAAAATTAAGATGGAACTATATTTTAGGGCTCTCAAATGCTATTAGTGAGGGATCCTGCTGCTTTCTGAGTTGTTGCATACCTACCAGCAAATCACTTTAAACAGTAGAGTCACTTGTAGAACAGAACCTTAGCTCCTCTTACAGCTAATGTTTTATTCTCTGTCTCAAACAGAAAATTATTCTATGGACTGCTTTTCATATTTTTCAGGTGATTATGTTGGCATTTCTTCGCCTCTGAAGTTGAAACATGTACTCTGTTTAGGAGTCATTTCTTTGTCCACACTTAGGTCAAAACAATGGATTTTTATTAGTCAAACTGACACTTATTTACTACTAATAAAAACTATTTCAATGTTACATTAAGCAATCTCTACTAGTAAGCATCTAGAATATAACTACTCAAGAAAAAGCATCAATGGAAAAATCTTGTGGCATTGAGGTTTTCACTGCATACCAGTGTTGTAAATACCTGATTTATCTTAACCTGAATTCACAGAATGGTTTGGGTTGGGAGAACCTAAAAGCCCATCTCATCCCACCCCTGCCATGGGTAAGGACACCTTCCACTATCCCAGTTATCCTTGGTTATTCCAAGGGCCCATCCAACCTGGCCTTGGATATTTCCAGGGTTGGGACAGCCACAGTTTTTGTGGGCACCCTGTGCCAGGGCCTCTGCACCCTCAAGGGGATAATTTCCAACTAATATTTAATCTAAATCTACTCTCCCTCAGCAAAGGCCATTCTCCCTTGTCATATCACTACATGCTCTTGTGAAAAGTGACAGATTTAAGCTTGTGATTCATAAAGGAAAGGGGGTTTTACCTAACATTTGCAATTCTAAAAGATTACATTGAATAGCCTCAATTACTTATTGAGTTCATGACTACGAGCAGTTGCTTTGCTATGTTTCTTACTACAGACTCTCATATTTGACAAAACCCAACATTTTGAACCAAGAAAAGAAAACAAAAAAAGGAGAGGCATTGCAGTGTAAGTGCAAGTAAGCCACAAGTACCTGCCACACAACCTTCAGCTCACCACCAGTCCAGGATGAGGCAGTTTCTTCCATAAGGAAGAACATGAAGCAGCAGTTTTAGGAAAAAAGTCATTTCACTAGTGAAAACAAAAACCAGCTCTTCCCTTCACATCAACTACAAAGCATCCCTTTTGAAGTCTTAGTCCTTTAAATGCTGGTTCTTACCAAAGAGGTACACAACATCTGTCCTGCTGTGCTGGAATATCCAACAGTTAAGACAAAGGCATCTTACACCTGAGGACACACACCGACACATGTAAGTCAATTTGTCAAGTGTTTCCCTCCTCTGAGGGTTGTTCTACAGCTGCAATTACCATTCTCTGCTTTTTTTCAGAATATTTTAAGTGAGTCCTCTGAGATCACCAGGTTTGGACTGCTTCAGACAGAAACCCACCATCCTTTGGCCAAAACACTCCCTGCCTGTGACAGTGTAAGGTCAGGGAAAGCCAATGAACCACAGAACCCAGGTCAATGGTATGATGTAAAAGAAGAAATTTAAAAAAACCATTAACACAAATCCTTAGCGACAGCTAAATAAGGGATTTTAAGTCCACTAAGGCAATAGTGCTTTGAGGCACAATGAGGTTTTTCACATGCCACCGAGCACAATAATCAATATTCACACACAGCTACTTGCATTTTTGCCTCAAGTCTACTGTTCCAAATTATACCAGTTTAACTTTGCTCACATTAGAATTCATTTCAGAGAAAAATATTTAGCATAGACACAGCACGCAAGATGCCCTGCATTCATATTATAATTTATTCTTCAACACACTGAACATCTGACTCAAAACACAGCACACCTTCCCAGGAACACTCATGATTATTATGAAGACTGGATCACTTACAAAGCTTTAAGTAAAAAGGAAAAGGAGCATTATTATATAGTGTAGAAAATTCCATAAACTATACCTACCCTTGTTTTTCTTGGTCTTTCATTTTGTGTGCAGCAAAATACAATCAACACGGCAGAGAGGAGAACTCATGCTCTAGATCAGAATACATCAAATAGCATATGCAAAGAAGACACAATATATTACCTCCCTGAAACCACAAGAATTTTTGGAAAGAAGCTGCCTCATTTGTCCTACCACAATTTCAGAACAAAATACAGATACAACTTTTTAGCAGAAAGCAACTGACTGAAATACGTGATTTCCTCTGTTTCAGAACACGACTTAAAATACCAGTAACAACATATTACATCAGGCAGAGAAAAGCACCCACTGGCTGCAACGTGAAGCTGAAAAAAAGCCCATAAAAATGTGAATATCTCAGGAAAAAGAACAAACGAGAAGATTAAGCCAAATGTTGCCAGTCATATAAAACCAGCAGTAGTCTTCTTCATCTCCCACACTGCACAAAGTTAAGGGCCATGAGGCCTTTCAAGTGAAACACAGCAAAAAATGCTGAAACAAAAGAGAAGGCAGTCTAGAGAGACATTTCCATCAATAATCCCCCTAAGTGCAAGGGAATGATGAATAAGAGTTTAAGGATAGAGGAACTTGAAGAACAGCAACATGCCAGCCTACAGACATGTCCTCAGAAACTGACTTGAGAAGCTTAGTTTAAAAATCACTGCAAACTGTCACAAACCTCCCATCATTGCACATGCATCAAACTGTGCAGCTGTTTAAGAACTAATTAAACTTACAGATTGTACCTTTAAAGCCAGAGAAGCTCCTGAGCCCTGCCCTCTGCTACCCTGAGCCACAGCAATTCCCACATCGTGTTCACCTGACACATCTGACCAAAGAAGACCCTTCAGAAACGTGAAAAAGATTTCATGTGCTCAGACACAGCAACCACCTGGCACCTCCTGACACCTGAATGAGCTCCTGTGATCTGACAGCGACCTGACGATCACTGTAATATGGAAAAGGAGGGCACATACAGGAGAACTCTCATCTTCTAACCCATGTTCAGCAGAAGCACAAGTACAGAGCAAACCACGGTCTGTTTTTCATTTGTCTGACTGTATCAGACAATCCCAATCAAACCTCCTACAACCCAACCATTCCAGAAACTAAGATTGGGAAAAAAACCAAACAAGCACTTTTCCTGCTGCATCTTCAAAGGAAGAAAATGCACTTTACCCAAAAAACATTTCCCTAAATCTTGTGTGTCAACTACAGATTTAATCTATCATACCAATTCATCACCACAAAAATGTAACATTCCTATACAAAAACAAAAAATGTATCATTAGTGGTTTTCAACAGATTTCATACCCAGAAACATCTGCAGAGCAATGGATTCACTTAACCAGCCAAGGAACTCTTCTAACCACTAAACCAAGCAACAGATTTACTTCAAAATAGCACAGGTCAGATGTACCACTTTTCCACATGGAAAAAGCTCTAAGTGCACTTGACCAGACACTGCCAAACCAGACCATATACTGTCCCACAACCCAGCATTTGGTCTTAAAATTGAAATAGTAATTTATGTGAAAGACAACATTTAAATTAGGGTTGATAACCTGGATTGGTAGAATATCTTTGCTAAGAAGAAGGTGTGAACGAGTCTGTGTTAAATTCATGGCCAAATTTTATATAAAATTTGCTAATTATCAAAGTTATTTTGTAATACCTGCCTAAAGCTTTACAATGTTTCCTCCTCTTGGGGCCTGGAATGAGGTCAAAGTGCTGAATTCAACATCACAATCTGTTGCCCTGGAAATTATTGCAATGTTTACACAAAGAAGTTTATTATGAGATCTAATAGGATTGCTCAAAAAAAAAAATGTTTTCCTTCTCCTTCCGAAAGCAATACATGACAGACAGAAAGACTCTTCTGAGTAAGAACTTTTACAACATTTTAATACAGAACCAAGCATATTCCCAAAAGCAGAATGTTGCTATTAACATGCTCTGTTTTTCAGGATTTGGTTCTAATAACTAACATTTCCTTCAAGGACTCCATACAGTTTTCAGCAGCACGAAACAAAAATAAGCTACAGAATCAGAAGTTCACGTACACTTGCATTATTTTAGGAAATTTAATTTTTAGCTGACCTACCCTGCTCTTCTATACATAAACTTCAGCAGCTTCTCTTCCAAAAGAGCCAAAACAAGTGTATCACTACCAAAGCCTTAATCTTGTTTGTATCAGAAGATGTGCATCTATTTACAGTGGTGGGAGGACAATTTATTTGTACTGCACTGAGTTACTAAAGCACACCCAGTTTGCTCTCTGTGCATAAAGAATGTCCAAGCACCCACTCACAGCTCTGCTCTCCTGCCAACAACAGCAGTCTTGGTTTCATCTGCACCACTCACAACTGAACTCAGTAAAACAAAATTCTCACCAAGTTTCTTCATTCTCTTTTGTTTAGTGAATACATTAAAGGTTTTAGTTTTTCCTAAAGAATACATGCATATTTAGTAGAAGATCTATTTTTCATCATCATATTAAAGTCTTTGATTGCATCACTTGCTTGCAAATGCTCACCTCATATAGCAGAAAGGGCTGATCTTATTACCTTATTATTTAAATATTTGCAAGCTGTGTTGCTCTGCCGAGAAACCACAAATACCTAACTATGTCTTTGGTAAGAGGCTAAATAAAGTTTATTTTGCAGCCCAGAAACATGCACTGATGAAGCAGGATTCTGTAACAATGTCTCTGCAGTTTTAGTTCTTCTGCACCACCTGGCCTTAACTCCTGCTTGGACCAAGAACTGCAGACCACTCAACACAAGCAGTATTGCTACTCTTCCCTCCCACCAAGTATCTTCTCTCCCCAGGATCCTTCCATCTTTTACCAAACACAGGGGCCTCTAACAAATTATGAACACCTGCACCCATTTTTACTTGCATTTGACAAACAAGGTTTCTTCTGAGCATTTGCAGATGACAAACTCATCCTACACTGAAGTTCCCCCAAAGAAGAACACACAGAACTGGAAAAATAGCATTTTTTGGTACCCTCTTCCTCCTTGTATTTTTCCTCCTTCCACATAATACAATACCATCTGGTGCGAGACTTGCAAACAGCACTCTGAGAAACATTTGAAATACTCACCAGAAAGAGGTTACGTTCCTCAAATCTTTTGGGGTCTGGCACAGAAATACATTTACCCACTGGGATCCTTCCCCTGGGATTCCCCAGTCTTTTACTGCACCTGGGAGGATGCAGACATGAGAACAGGAGTGCTTCTGTGGGTGTCCTTCCCAGGCACTACAGCTCTCTCTGCTTTTCAGCATTTTTGTTACATGATCATATAAAAAGAATATTTGGCTTCTTCAGGATGAGATTGCCAGCTACAAATATTTGTAAGGAACTTTAAAAAATATTACCTTGTACTTAGACTCTTAAGAAAAGATCTCCAGATTTTCCTGGAATGTGAGCTGCAGACATTCAGGTGCTTTATCTTTCTCCAGTGAAGTTCTTGTGCTTGGACTCAGAGTGTTCCCAGGTACACAGCCAACTTCTGTAATATGTACAGAAGAGCAGGAAGTTCAACTTTCATTAAAAAATACCTAGGAACATTGCCCTGAATATCCTGGTATGAGACAAATCATGTAGACACACTTCAAAGGATCTAGTAAATCCAGAGGAATTTCCAACACCATCCAGAAACTCACAAATATACCTGACTTATGACAGTCAGGTAATCAACCTGGGAAACGAAAAACACTCACTGACGGGATTAGAGATAAATTCCATTGGTAGACAACTCTCACATGAATGAGTCACACTAGAGATGCTTGTGGAGAAATGGAAAAAAGTTCTACCACGGTCCCTTCTTCCTGCTCTTCTCCACAACTCATTCTATACACTGCTTTAGAGTTCCCAAAATGTGTTAAAATAAAGCTTTAAAGAAAAAAAGTTCAATATTATTATTTCTATCAAGGGAAACAAACTTTCTCTTACATTCAAAAGCTGTTTTTGTTGAGATTTATTCTATTCCCAGATTGCAGAGTACACAACAGAGAGTCCAAGGAATTTTCTATAATTGGACAGTACCATTTAAATGTCAACTTAGAGTGCACAACTAAACAAGAGTCACACCTAAAATACTGCTATTAAACAGCCAGTTGACATGTTCCCTTACAGCATTCTCACCAGTACATAGGTAGTATCAGGAAAGAACAAAAATAGAATATCTCAACATGAGGAGTGACTGACAGGGTGGTGGAAGAATTTTCCTGTTGAAATTTTCCAAAGAATCTGTCTTTTGCAACGCTGTTGTACAGAAATGCTTATCAGAAAATGCTAATGCCTGACAAGTACCCCACTGTATGACTCGATAAACCAAAACAGAGTCCTGCTTACCCCAAACCCCCAAGCACTTGAAAAAGCAGAAAACTGTTAGGAAAGCCAGCAACAGAAGACCACAAAGAAGGAGCGATGAAAATCTTGCTAGCCTAAACCAGAAAATATTCATCAGATACTTCAGGAAGAAAATGTTACTAAAAACATAAACAGGAATTGGTCACAATTTAGGGAGGTACTGTAAAAATGTTTCCTAAGGCATTATTTTGTCTGATGTGACCCTAAGTAAAACATGGGCAGTTACTCTACAACAAATTTTTTTTTTTAAGTTTTTGGTTTGCTTTTTAGCTAATACAGCAAAAATTCTATCTACCAGTGCTACCATGTTCTCCTACGCAGGCTTTCCTTAGAAGGAAGAATATTTATTTCCTTCGTGAAAATGGTTCTTCAAAGCCAAGTCCTAGAATATCACACTTCCAACTTGAGTTGGATAAGCTGCCGTATGTTATCACCAGACTGAAGCCAATTTGCCATCGATGGAATGCAGTATCACAGCTGGGAAAATGCCTGGCGTGCTGCACAGCCTCTCAAAGATGCCTGGAAGCCTCACAAAGCCCCAGCTACTCCCACCTCAGACCCACCCATACACTCACAGACATCCCAGAACTCCCCCAGCTGTACCTGGAGTCCTTTGCACTCCCTTTTTCAGCCTTTTCTGTCATTCTTCAAAGCTTGACCACCATTTCTAAACCTTCTAATCTGCTTTTTCTCACACACACTCATTCCTTTTCCTCTTACTCCAAAGTGCTCCAGTCTGAATTCCTGGAGATTGGTTTGCCTCATGCAAAGCTTGTGACCTTAACAGAATCATACAGATCAAATCCCCAAAATTTATCTTAAGTAACCAACATACTACTTCATTAATTACAGCAGGGTAAGACAAGATTGATATTCCAAGATCACAGTTCTCAAAAAAATTTGTCTTGTCACATTAGAGCTCTTCAAAGTGAAACACACCTCATTACCACCAAAATTATAATTTTGAAGTTTCATTTTAAAAATCTTTCTTTTCTCCTTGTTTTAATCACTGTTTTGACAAAATTCAAGGCCTGGCCTAAACCAGTTTATCCACAGAACACTGCAAGACTGGAATCCTACCAGACCAAATTGGCAATTAACCTGCAAAGCAGAATTTGTGAATGGAATGTGTCCTATTCCTCCACACACACCTTAAGGGTTTCTTTGATGGCTAAAAGGACAAATGTCTAAACAGCTCCTGATGTAAAACTGTCTTGAGGTACATAAACAGCAGAAGAGAAGAAACACAAAGCCAAAGGTGCAACAAACACAACCTCAAGCTTCTTCTCAGTGAGTTTGGAACCCATCTTTAACATATTCTACCTAATTTTCAAAATATTTTTTCACCCCACAAACCAGAATTTCAGATTTTACAGGTATCAAGTCACAGGACCTCCTATGGTTTAGATCCAGAGACCCCATTAAGTTTCCAGCACGTACAAAATCTAAACCGAACCTGGAACGTGCCATGGCCCAGGAGCATGGGATTGCCTGCAGCATGTGCCCATCACTTGTTGCCCAAAGGCCTGGGGAGGTCACCCAGGCACATTACCAACCTCTAGGAGCAGCAGAACAATTGCAACACAGATTTTTGTCAAGTGCAGCAGCGCCAGTTGCCCTTAGAGCCAGCCCCAGCACAAGGCCCTGTGACGAGGTTACCCATGCTGCTGGAAATGTCATCTTTCATGTATGACATAAACTCCTTCTGTAGCTACCAACAATACCCTGGCATTGTCTGTAACATGTAGGGTGTTGCACTGGCTAACACCCAATCCCAGTAATAATATTCTATCTACCTACAATCACAAGAAAATACTCATTCTCAGCCCAGACTGGTTCTGCAGCACAGCAGCAAGCTCCTGAGAGCTGCCCCACTCCAGCAAGTTCTGTATCTCCCTGTGCAGTTATCTGTTTGCACTGATCAGACACGTCCCTAAAACTCTAGAAACACCTTGAGATTACTAGGAATAAAGCAGCTCTTTTCATACAGCACAATTAGTCATATCAGCAGTGATAGCTATTTTGAGCAGCACTCATTAATCACTATCATTAGCAGGATTTCTGGTGTACCAGCATTCATTGTACCAAGAACAAGTCTTTTCCTATTACAGTACTACCACATAAACAAAAGCAGCAGCACAATTTCTCTTGACACAACCCTGTTTTGAGTAAGGCAAGTGGCAGCACTTAAAATGACTGTCAGTGTCAGGTTTAAAGAAAAGCTTACTTAGGACAGAAAAATCCAATTGTTCTGCTGCAAAGAAAAACTCACCATCATTTGTATGCTGGGGGAAAAGGGGTGTTGAAAAATAATAAACAGTGGGAAGAAGTGGGGAATAAAGATCTCAGTCTGCAGACAGCACATCCTCAGAAAAATAAGATGCCAGTGACCAAATCCAAGGCGATGCCCAAGGAGCAGAAGAAACCCAGACTTCACTTTTAAACATCAGTAGCACTGCCTTATGACATTTTATGAGGGGTTATTTAACTGTTAGCCAAATTTCAGAGTCTCAGAACAGACTTTCACCTGGAAAAATATCCCCCATACGCATTATTTCTGGTTTCCTAACCACCCTGAGTAGCTCCTGATGCAGAATGAGAAAGGCCAGAGGAAGCATTCCTGCCTTACACCGGCCGAGAAAGCAACACCACAAGATGCATGGAAAGCAGTGGCTCTGAGCTGCTCCCAGCCTGGCTCCTCCAAACACCAGAACATGTACATTGACCTGAAACACACCTTCACCACAATCACAGCCTAAACACTTAGGAAGTTCACCTGGAAAAAACAGAAAATACAGGAAGAAAGAAAAGCCTTCTGCAAGTCTTGACCTCAGAAAACTTGCCATTCTTTACAGAAGGGTCCAGCTTCATCTTCTGCAGAACCACCACCTGGTAGAAAACTTGAGCCAAGTGCAAAATCATGTTGGTACCCATGATCCACAAACAGCACCTGTGCACACACCAAAATGGGCCAACACTGCTGATCCCTTGAGCTGCATACCAAAACCTTCATGTGGCCAGGAGCCACACAACACATACCACACACCTCAGAGAGGTGAGGGAAGGGGAGCTTCAGCCGCCTGTGCCCACAGAAAACAAAAACAGTTCCTCAAGAGCACCCACGACCTCTTTGCCAACAGCAGTGGGCTGAGGAAACAGAAACATCCAGCAACAATAGCCTTAAAATCCACAAGGTGTAGATTTGAGATTGTCCAACAGCCACCCCGGCAGTTATGCACGCAGTGCCATTTTGGGAGCCAAGCCTCAGCCTTGTCCCAGCTGCGGGTGCCCCCGAAGCCACCACCGGGTGAGGCACGCTGGAACACCAAGTTTATTGCAGCTACACACCACCGAGGTATGGCCGCAACACCCAGACATCTGTGCCTCTATAAAAACAGTAATGACAACACTAACGGCCAATTTATACCTGTAACAGGGTTTATAATCTCACATAAAACAAACAAATAAGACCTTCTGACTGCTTTCAAGTTCCTAAGCCGACAATCACCCGACAAATATATACCTCTACCCCTTCCTGTCCACTCAAAGGAATAAAACCCCTCAAGCGGGGAGAAGCAAGGGAACATTAGTAAAGTTTTAAGCTACAGCCCAAAATGCGTTACCCTCTTCTGCTGGCAGCTACCATATGCACACAACATAAGGCTCGGCAACAACAAGCGGCACTTGCAGCTCGCATCAGGTGAACAATCTGCAGGCAGCCCCTGCAGCGGCCGGGGACGCTGCCGCCCGCAGGCCCCGGGCGGGGGGCGCGGAGGGGCCCGGGGGCCCCGAGCCCGGCTGGGCTTTGGG
>VXBB01018248.1:29141-45901 GCA_013399915.1 Illadopsis cleaveri | reverse complement strand
GGAGCGGGGATGGGAGGGGAGCGGGGGGGACGCGGCGGCCGCAGCGCGGGGTCCGGGCAGGGGGCACGGAGCGCCCGGACGGGCCCGGGTGCGGGCAGAGAGCCCGAGGGGCGGCCTGGCGGCACAAAAAGGGAGAAGGGGATGAATTAATCAGTGAATATTTTATATGAGCTTAAAATTGTGAGGGTTCTCACTCTGTTGTTTTGGGGTCAGATGCAGTGTCCCAATTCAGGAGAGCTGTTCGAGATGGAGATTGCCGGCGGCACCTGCAAAGTTCTGTATTCCTTTTCTGTCCAAAGTCACTTGCTGAACAAACTGCAGGATGCAACACTGGTGTTCAATGCACTTATTTCGGAATTAAGTAAAACACACAAACACCGTCCCACACTGATCCCTTCGACATAATTGTCACGGTGCTACCAGCTTTAGGAATTGTTCAGAAATAGGCCTGGTCTAGGATATGAGTTTAAAGTGGAACACATCTTTAATGTAGTTTCATACATGGTTTCATATTATTTCTCAGGCTTAATGCAGGTTTTATACAGAAAAGTTTGCTGTACAAAATGATGTATTTTCAAATCCTATTTCCTCAGAAAGAGCCTCCATTAATCCTGTCTTCCTTAGTAAAAAGTGATTGCTTTTTATTTCTATGACTTATTTAGAATCTTACATTCTAAATGGAACAAGCATTTACTGTACAGAAATGTCTAGTAAAGTTAGAAAATAAGGTAGGAGAGTAGTTAAAAACTGTTGAGATACATGTAAGCAAAAATTTTGCCTACAGGGCTCAGCATCCAATCATTTGGCTCTAATTCCCCCCCAAAAAACCCCAAACCCACACACTTGGATATGATACTCATTAAGTGAAAATAACAGTAATTTCAGAAATTACTAATCAGAAAACTCTGTGGGAAGAAGTAAAATTGTCAATCTATTGGACACCTTCTAGCCACAAGCTAGAAACAGTCCACAAGTAGCGTCTGCGGGGAGCTGCCTAGGAGCAATCTGTGGCTTTGTTTCCTTCTCCAGAACAGATGGTTGCTGGCAGACCGGGCTTCTCATCAGTGCCTTCCCTCTGAACTCTTCTGCTTCTTGCATGTCTACTAAGCGTGTCTCTTCCTAGTAAATTTAGTCCTCAAATTAAGAGATACCTGGGAAATACTTGGAAAGACACAAGGGAACAGAAGGCTGTCATATTGTTGGCTCCTTCAAGAGAGAGAGAGAGAGGTGTTGAGTATTCTTTGTAGTGGAGGAGTACAATAAAGGGCTGGAGATGATAATTTTTTACCATTTTTCTGCTTTTAACTAAATTGTTGGTGAAACATTGATTTAAAAAAAAGATTAAAAAAACTGGTGAGGTTTCAACAAGGTTTTGTTTGGAAGAAGGTACAGCTATGAAATGGAGAAACCGAGTGTAAAGGAAGTCAAAGGAAGCTGAAGAGGAAGGGATAGAGAAAATAAAATACTGGGATGAATTTTCCTTCCTTCCAGGACAGATATTGAGGCAAGACCTAAAAGTAATCAAAAAACCCCACAAAATGCCTCTTGGTGGTTTTTTTGTTTTTGTTTTTGTGTTTTTGTGGGGGTTTTCTTGTTTGTTTGTTTGGGGGTTTTGTGGGTTTTTTTTGTTTGTTTGTTTGGTGGGGTTTTTTTGTTTGGTTGGGGTTTTTTTTGTTTTTGTTTAGTGTTGTTTTACTTTTGAGTTTTGTTCAGGAATGAAGAGCGAGATATTGACACACACAAACAAACTTGTATTTTCAGGGATGCTTGTATTTCCTGGCCGTGGGGAGCAGGGTGGCCCATCTGGAGCAGCTCTTGAGCAGCTCGAGTGTTGGTGCTGTGGCTGTGTCAGTCTGAGCAGTGCCGGGCTGCTGCAGGACACAAACCCCAGGAGCTGCTGGGGCAAACCCTGCACTCTCCCTTGGCTGTGCTACCAGAGCGAGCCTGGGCTCTGCTGAGCTCTTGCTGCCTGTTCTGCTCTCCAGGGCCCCTCTCCTCTCCCAGCCATGTCCCCTGCAGTTCCTGGCCATCTGAAGAGTGTCCTGCTGCTTACAGGACACAGCCCCTCCTGTCCTGGGAGCAGCTGGCAAGGGTTGCTGCAGGAGCTGACGGCCACCACCACAGCTCTTTAACCCTACCCTGTTTTACCAACATGCAGTTTTACCAAGACATCCCAAAACTACACGAGCCATGCTGACTAAAGTGCGCTGTATTCACAGCAGAAATCTGTTCTACAGACTGAGTCTTACAGTTCAATACACCAACGTGTTCTTTCACACTATCTGGAGGTATGCAAATGTGCTCCTATTTTGTTATCCTACTGATTTAATTGTATTCAGTGGAGTGTGCAGAAATTGGTTCTGTCAACACTGACAGTGGAGTTACACACAATAGTCACATTTTTTATTTTGACTCCCTGGATTTATTTACATATTGTTATAGGGTGCTTTTTTTACAGTGCTGTATAACAACTTTTAGCACATAACTATCTCTAATGATCAGAAGTTTCATTTGAAATTTACTGCAGAAAAATTTTATAGATTGAGCGCATAAAGGTACAAAGGACTTGTAAGAATCGTAGCCTTCAAGTTAATATGTCTTACCAGATGGCAGGAATTTTAGACAGACTGTGAAATAAATAGGAAGTTCACACTTCCTGATATAAACAAGGCATGAAAACATGCAATTCAACAGAGTGTATAATAACCAATGCAAAATAAAGAGGAAACTCCCAAGGGGTAGAAAATATGTAGTGTAGGTATCTATTGTGACATTGTACATTAAAATTATTTTTCTGAGGTCTTACAATGCAATTTATACTGAGTAGTCTATTTTTTTAATTTTGTGAATTCTGTTTTGGAAGATGGTAGTATGCTTATCTATTTAGTAAAGTCCTGTGTAGATCAGCATAAAGTAGACAAATTCAGTTATGTTTGTGTTTTCCCCATTGATATTGCATATATGTGAAAAATGCTTTCCAAGACCTCCCTTGAATAGGAAAGGAAGGAAATCAGTGCACTGTTTAAACAAAAAATGTAACAATGTTGTTTAAAAAAAAGAGGAAAGCAGCTTTGAAATGTATTATGAGTGCAACTGAATGTCACGGGCTGTAGGAGGAAGAAATCATTAGCTTGGGGGAAAAGCAGCGCTGGCACAATAGCCATGTGCAGATGTTAATAAGGATATGCCTATCAGCAAGGTGTGGGATAAGATTAGGGGGATGAATGTTAGTAATTTAATCCCTAAAGAGGGTGCTAAAGGGAAAACCTAATTCACAAGAGGTTGTTTCTGTTAACCAGATGGAGATACGTTTAGGAAAAGGAAATGTAGGGAAAACCACGGTGATTTTGGAAAACAGACTTGACCACTAATGTCCTATTGTATCAGCAGTGATTTTCCCTTTGTGGTTAGTAATTACTGTGAACGCTGCAGTGAGAGCGTGCTGAAGTGCAGGAGGAGCAGCAGCAGTGTTGCCCTGGTGTTGGGGCTGTGTGTGCAGGTGGAGCTGAGCAGTGAGCACGCAGCTCTGGCTGGGGCTGGGTTGTACACTCTGTACAGTGTGTCACAGCCCTCGTGGCCACAGCCTGACCCACTCCTGCTGCCTGGATGTTTCACAACGCAGCCATACATGTAGGCAAATCGGGCTTCTAAAAATACATTTCACAAGTCATCCATTCCAGCTGTCAGGGTGAGAGCAGTCCTTTTGTCCTGCAGCCCTGGACAACGAAAATCCCATTTCAGACAAATGAAACGTGGTCCTTTGCTGCCAGCCAGGAAAGCTGCTGACCTGTGCTTTATGCCCACCATTGTGTCCAACCTGAGGCTTAGCACACGAGTTGGCCTCTCGCCCAGAGCCTCTGTAAACAGCACCAAGTGGCCAAAGCAGGCGTGGGCAGAGCCCCCAGTGCTCTCTGGTGCAGCTCCTGCCTGGTACCTCTCTGGCCAGTCCCATTCTGGAAAGACTGAACACGTCTGGCTATAAATGGCCACCTAAAAATAACGACAATCACCTTTTCTTGTCAGACAAATCAAAGGTCCGGGTCACCTTAAAAAATGCTAGGCTGCAAGGCATTCTGGTTATAGGGAAAATAAATAAATGTATAAGGTATATAAACCTCTTAATCCTGCATTTTTCAGTCCAGTTTTGATCAAACTGGGCGGAGGCCACTGACTTCAACTGACACTGGATGTGTCCCATGACCTTCTGGTTTATATATTTAGACTCCCCATACTAATCTTCTCTTCTACAGGTCTGATGTCATCACCATTATTATAAGCAGAACTTGTCACTTGATTGACAGCAAACAACTTTTCCAAAAAGTAGCCAAGGAGTAAGAATGTTTTGACAGAGTGACATATGATCATGACTGCCTGCAGTCCATTTTTGTTTACAGGCAGTGGAAGAATTTCAGATATTTATAAGGTCAGTGTCCCTAGTCCAGAGAAGAAGGAGAAGATGTGTTTGGTTTTAAATTGTTGTTCTGCTTAAAAAATTGACTTCCAACTGGACTTGAATGAAGAACCAGGCTCTGATGTAAATCCTTTGCCTGCTGCAGCCTGGAATGAGCTGCTCCCAACTGCACGCACAAAGGGGTCACTGGCATGCCATATTTTTGCTTTAGGAAGTCAAATACTTAAACGTATGCATAATTCTTTTTGACTGTCTGGTGATTCAGATGTCTGGGATCTCATTTTGCTTGTTTTTTTGAAAACTTTCACAAAAAGGAATCAGCTTGCAAAACCACAAAAATTTACTTCTCAGCCAGCTGTGGTAAAATAGTTTGTATGGCCATCTTGATACGGGAGAAATCTTTATATTTTAAAAAAATCATTCTAATGAGTAACAAATGAACATGAATTCTTTATTAATAAGGCATTAACAGTTGCCTCAGAACCATTCAAGGTATGCTGCAAACACAGAGGTGAGACAAAAGAACTGTTGACATTCACTCATACTAGAACTTAGAATATTGTTTTAAAACAGATATGCTGCAAATGTGAGAATGAGAACTAGACTGATTTTTTTTTTTTTCTACTTAATTTGGCATTTAAGTATTTGGCACGGTCAGGTTTGACAAAGAGTAAAATGTAAATCTATGTAACTGACCCCACTTACTAATAGGGTATTAAGGACTTTAATAGTATAGAGTCTAACTACTATTTAGGAAGAAGTGAAACAAAATTTAGAATTAATTCTAGAACATTTATAAACAGGTGTAGAAAAATAGTGTCCATTCAACTAAATGTTAGAAATTAGAGGCTACCTACCAAATGATGTTTTGTTTGTTTGACCTCGTTCAACTGATTCCATTAAAGTGTTGCATTTGTTTCAGATAACAAAATTTGACATTTTTTAGTAAGTGTCTTGTATTGGGTAAAAAATTGTTATTTTAACAGTCTATACTAAACATTTTACCATATGAATGGTAAATTTTATTTAACTTGTGTTAATATAAATACACAAAAATAATTCATGTTTATAAATATATATAAATATTTAAAGTGGTCTAGAAAGAAACCTACATGGTAGTTTTAAATCACTTCCATGTGGCAATTCCTGCAACATGGCATTGTTGCAGGGGGACTGGATAGGGGCCCAAATGCTATTGCATTGATTTAGTTTTTGTCAGGGCACTGTAACAAAGGCAACTAAGTTTCAGCTGCCTTAGTGGTACTGCCATTACCTTTTGCCTATACAGATTTTTATTGTGGAAGATTGCCAAATAAGGAGTAGTTTTGTAATTGAAAACATGGAATTATGAAAGTAGCTTGAACAGAAGGATAACAGGGAAATATGTAAGTTAATATTCCATGGATGAAACTTTGCTGAATTACTTGATAACATAGAGAAAAGTGTAATAGATTCTTCATTAATTAGTGAAACGCTCAGCGTTTCACTGTGTATGACAGATCCATCTATGCCTGAGATTGGGATGTGAGTAACCTCCTCACAGGAAGGCAGGAATCCCCTTACAGGAACAACCTGAGACTGACACTGCTTCGTTCCTAAACCACTCCTGCTGTACCCGCCACGCAGAGCCTCTTTGGGGTGTCCTGTCCCAACCAGGCCAGGTCTCCTGGTGACATCATGGAATGGCAGATGCCCATGAGCTCGTCTTTGGCCACAATAGAGCTTTGGCCACCTGTCTGTCCTGTGCTTGAGAAGATATTCAGGATGTTGACAGAGAAGAGTGGGACTTATCTACTAAAACTTGGCAACCCAGGCTTGTGTGTTTTCCACGGGAGAGTGCAGCCCTCAGTGCTTGATTGGCTGAGGACCATTTCCCTCTGGCTCCAGCAGGAAAAGCAGCATAGGTGACCTCACTGGCTGGTTTCAGGTTCCCAATTTGTTTAGTCAGCTTCCAATGCCTTCAAACTTTCTCACTAGCTGCTGCCAAGAGTGTACGTGGTTTGTTTGTATCGTCGGCCTCCTGCGGGGCCGGGCTCTCCTCCACACATCTGATACCAGGTTTGAGCAGCTTGCTTCCCTCATCACTAGACTAAAGTTGATGATACAGTCCCCAGTAATATTTTTGTTTGTTTGTTTGCTCTTTAAGCTTTCTCAGCAGAAATGGTACCCAACTGGCTGTGTTGTTAGGTGCAGATATCCTGCACTGCTGGACGCATGCCAGGGATGCAGAAGCAGATCTCACAGGGGTTATGGTTCACTCAGCTGTTGTCTTTTTCAGAGCCCAGAAATTCCACAGTTGATAATTAAGGGCTACCAGAAGTTATTCCTCTGGCATCCCACAAAGCTGAGATCCTTCAGCTGCACCAGGCAGAGAGATGCCCTTGATGTCTGAGTGACTGTTTAATGGTGCTCTCTGCACCCCCTGTCTCAATTTCTGTGCCCTCCTTGTTTCAAGAGGCACATAAAACCTCTCTGTTGTTGTTGGGGTCCAAAGGTCAGGATTCATCTGTCGATATAAATTATGTGTAGCTTTGATGAAATTGGTAATTGTGTTTCCCAGCTCTTCTGCATGACATCTAATCAATTGCAGTATTGTAAAAGGAGATAGAATAAGCTACCAAGTTTGTATCAGAGTATCAGATCACAGTTGTGCCTGGTGTGAGAGGCAGGAATCAAACCACCAGTCCCACCAGAACTGCACATATGAATTATGCAACTCCTGTGTGAGTTGTCACGTCTGTGAGCGCGGGGGACCGTGCGACAACAGCCCTGTGGTAGCAACTGACAGCTGAGGGAAGGAAGATCCTCCTTTGTGTGTGCACTGCTAAATAATTCAAAGACAAGATGAACAGTACCTATAGATGCATCGTTTTTTCATTTCACAGTAATGAGTCAAGATACTCTAAGTCAAATACGTGTATTTCAGATCCTTTTAGGCACCCATCAAGCCTCCAGTTACTAAAAGATAAGGGAGATAAGACAAAGCAATCATAGGCCCTACAAATTCTATACATCAGTTGTTTTCTGCTGTTGAGTTTTGCATGTGTTAGTTTTTCTTTCAGAATTCCAAGAGTAAGGAAATTATATGATATAATTCTTGCAAAGTTAAGCTTTGATAGTGGTAGTGAGTGTCAACACACTGTATTCACTCCTCAAGGATTGTTGTAATTCCAGGAGCTGGAAGATGACAAGGCAATAAATAATAGGATACAGGGGAAGCTCTTCTTCCTTTTTGATGGGAAAACATTTCAGCCATGGTAATGCAGTTGACAAACATTTGGTTTAGCATAAAAAGAAAAAGGAGGAGAAAAGAGATTGAAATGCATAGTCATATAGAAAATAAAAAACCTAATCAATAAGTAGTCACAAAAGCAGTGAAAAACTTCTCCTATAGTGTTCTTAAATTAAAATGTAGAACATGCACATGTATCCCCCAATCTGCTCAATATTGTTTTTAGAGAGTAAATAATCTGTAGATTTGTTGGGGTAACATGATTTGCTGTTTCCTGGAATAATTGCCCACAAACAGGAGCTTGACCCCTGTGTTAAACTAACGAACTCTTGCCTGTGTATGGAGGGTGATCCCAGGGATGGATGGTGACAGAAAAGTTGGATTTGGGTATTAGACACGTGTCCCCAGCAGGAGTTGTGGTTTTCTCCTCATGTGGATTAAAAACCCACTGACAGTCTTCGGAGTTGCTAATTTAGGCCTTTCTGATTGCAAGTTCCTGGCAACTTCATGTTTTGCTTCATCTTATAATTCTAGGAATGGTGGTTTCCTGAGAAAAACAAGCCCATAAGACTTTGGAACTCTCTCTCTCATGGTTTCTGTGCATGCAGAATTGGCAAACCAGCACAGAACATTATAAGAATGAAGTTCAATCTGTAGTGGTTTTACACCCTATGTTTTTAAGAGTCTGCAATCATTTTTCTGAAAACATATGAATAGAAATCCTTGTAAAACTCTTTTCTCCAGCTGTACAATGGTACACATGTAATTTGAGGATTTTCAGCCATAACTATATTAGCACTAGCAAAAGCTCTTTAGCTTCAGTCATGTTTTTTCTTAATGAGTTTAAAAATCATGGTGCTGGTCTTACAGTGAGATCCATTTGCACATAGATCTCCTTGAAGGCCCAGGACCTGCAGTCAAAACGATTCCATTCTATATCTAATCACACTCCCATTTTACATAAAATGAAGGTGAGAGGTTGTTTCAAGGTCAGCAATTTATTTATTAATAGTAATATTTGTAAATATCCTCAAAATCCAATTCAATAGGAATTTGAAGGCCTCAAAAATGCAAAGATCTGGAGAGTTCGTCCCCTGAAAAATTGGATGGTATCATGAATGATGAGCTGTGAAGTTGTATCTGTAATTTAAGAACCAGCAGTTATTTGCAGTGTAGTATTTTTTCCCCCCTGTATGACCATACCTTTTAAATTCAAGTGTCTGATAATACAGACAAGCAAAATCAAACAGGCAGGTAGTTCAAACAGAATCTGTAGAAAGAACAGCACTAATATGTAGATGTTTTTGAAAAGATTCAGTCTATAGAACTGGGATTTTAAAGAGAGAGAATGGCAAAAGAATTAGGCTCATCAGATATGCAGAGGAAGAAATGTCAACCTGAGGGTAGCATCTTCTAGAACAAAATCTGCATTTCCAGAGAACATCCTTGAACTGAAACAAGCTGCAAGATGGGCTTGTTTCTTAAAATATTAATAGTAAACTTGGGTGAGACATTCTTATTACGCTTTCACTGATGCAAATTCATTAAATTGCAATGATAATAAATCTTGAGAGATTCAGTTTATAACAGAATATCAGATGGTTATTTCTGGGTTTTCTGAGACCCTGAGATTTGTTTGGCATGCAGCTGAACCATCATTTATCTTTGCTGACAGCCCGGTTTTCATTCCCAGGCTTTGTGCTGCTGTGCACCAAATGACACTGTCCAGTTGGGGGTATTTTTAGTCTGCTTTGTAGCAGATGCAGGCTGGCACATCCCTGCCTACTCCAGTGATGTGGGTCACATTCCCAGCAGGAGTCCCACCAAGAGAGGAGGAAGGAAACCACTTGCAGAAATGGGAGTGGTGCAAAGCCCGAGCCTCAGAGCTCTGCTTTAGTGGGTCAGCTGACAAGAACTGCGTGTGAGTAGAGCTTTAGAGCTGTCTCTGCTCCCCTTCAGGGACTCGACTTGCAACTGAAATATCACACATGGGGAATTTGCCAGAACTTTGAATTAATATGCACATGACCAAAACAGTTCAAGTCATCTCCTATTTGGTGCTGTGAATTCCTCATCCTCAGATGTGTATTCTATTCACTGCAGCAGTGAGGGGTGTTTAGAGAAGTGAGTGTAGAATAAGGAACATATTCTGAGAGTCTAGTTGTGCTGCTTTTTAAATGTGCAGCAATCTTTGTGTTAAATTTAACTGAGGAGATCAGGCCCTATGAGTGCAAAAAAATTATTTTTCTAGAATCCAAAGTAACTGAAATGTCTGTATGAAAGCATTTCCATTGTGAAAAATACCTCTAATCTGGAAAGATGTAGCATTTAATCTCAATAGCATGTTATAAAGCCTTTACTCTCTATTGTATAGTATATGTGCAAAATCATTACCATGTAATAAGTATATGATTATGCATAATTATAATGATTAATATTTAATTAATGCTAATGCAGCAAATAATAAATATAACAATTACTTGAAAAAGTAATAGTTATAGGAACTGACATAATTCAGCTAACAACAGAATGAGTTCCCCATGGTTTTGAGCAGAACCTCATTTCCCTGGCTGATGGAGTCACCTTATGAAAACAAGACCAGGACAGCTGGATCACAGACCTGCAAACCAGGCTTGGGCAAGGTGAACTTGTGGTTTTACTGTGAATGTAGGCTAAAAGTGCATGTATTTTAACAACTTTGCTATCCTTCTACATGAATAAAAGGTCTGCTGGTTTGTCTTGTTCTTGTGTCACTACTAATGCACTTAGGGCTGAATAAGCTCCCTGGTTGTGGCAGCAGGAGCAGAATTATTGCTTGCACTTGCTGAATTTATCTTCATTTTCATATTGAAGTCAGCAGTACTAACTTCTAATATTAAATGTGCCAGGCTGACAACTAGTAAATTGAAACTGTAAACAAAATGTGATACAAAAATCAGAGGAGTCACCATTGCTTTTCCTCCAAACATTTGAAATAAGAGTGAAAAAAATCTTATTTCAGCTTCACTGCCTGTAAAGGGGATGCAACACTGGGTTGCAAGGCATGAAGTTTGTGTGTCGTGTCTAAAATGCCTCTGCAGGAGTTTACCCATCAGCAGGGTTACACAGCAGGAGCAGCACGGGTTACACAGCAGCAGCAGCACGGTGTGCCCGGAGCTGCTCGCAGCCGCCCTGGCAGGGGCTGAGCTCGGCACAAACCAACCCTCGGGAAGGGACATTCCCAGCGCTGCTCCCGGCCCCGTGCGCTCAGCCCGGCCGTGCCGCTCGGTCACAGCTGCGGCTCTGTGCTCTGCTTTCTGCCGGCTTTGTTTGGGGGAAGGGAAAGTGTCCTGCATGGGCACCCCGGGGTCCCTGCGGGCAGCCTGATGTCACCTGCAGCGGGCCCGGTTTGGTGACCCCGGCCTCNCACCGGCCTCGGTGACACCAGCCTCGGTGACACCGGCCTCGGTGACACCGGCCTCGGTGACACCGGCCTTGGTGACACCGGCCTTGGTGACACCAGCCTCGGTGACACCGGCCATCGGTGACAGCAGCCTCGGTGACAGCAGCCTCGGTGACACCGGCCTCAGTGACAGCAGCCTCGGTGACACCGGCCATCGGTGACACCGGCCTCAGTGACAGCAGCCTCGGTGACACCGGCCATCGGTGACACCAGCCTCGGTGACAGCAGCCTCGGTGACACCGGCCATCGGTGTCTCCAGCCGGGCTCCTCCGCTGATGTCTGTGCCACAGCTGCTAATTGCCCGTGAAATTTTAGCCTCCAGCCACACGCACGTATCTGAAGGGATTTTGCACTACTCCAATAAGTGTTCTTGACCACCACTGAAAGCTCTGCCTTCTGTAGCAGTGTTACCGAAAGTTCGAGGTTGTGTGCTTAGTATTCAAAAGAATATCCTTACTTTCTGATATAATGGTAAATTATAAATTAATTTCCTGCACAATGGTGAAAGTCCATTGTGTAAAGAGGAATTGTACCCAGAATGAATGTATTCCTGGGCTACCAAAACCGGTTTGTGTCTGCAAGCCTGTAATTGTTTCATCTAACAAAAAATAGCAGTCTTTGTGAGAAAAAAAGACATTTTTGAAACTCTATTACTTGGTAGCTTTAGCAAAACAATAGTTAAATAAAGAGGTTTTTTCCTGTGCTAATAGAAGTGATTTATTGACACAATTTGTAAACTCAGGAAAAGCTTCTCCTAAAATAACTCTTCCAACTTTCTCAAGTGTAGGATTCTACTGCTGGGTTTGGCTTCCATGATCATATAAACAGTGGTACCTGAGCTCCTCTCCAAGGAAATACAGGGTTTAACTACACATGCATCTTAGCAGAGATGAGACCTAAATGTGGCAAAAAGGAAATTGCTCTCATCTTACAGAGCTTGATTAAAGCTTTAGGCATAGAGCATTTTAAATGACAAATGCTCAATGAAATAATATTATGTCTTTATACTCCAGAGCACTATTAATCTGAGGTTCTAGGACTTTGAGAAATGTTAATTAACTCATTACCATTCATATAAAGTGTTACCATTACATTCATTTTGTGGGCTGATAACCAAAGTATAGAATTATTATGTTTTTCAGAAAAAATGAGACTGGGGCTCTTCTCCATATATGTTCCCTATCAGGTGTTTACAGAGATGTTAACTGTTCCTGCAGTAGTGAACTCCATGGATCTTCAATCAAGTTAGCCCAAAAGGAGCAAGAACAATTTTGGGAGAGACAGAACAACTTCAGCAGTACCTAAAGCAGGATGTTTCTGCAGCCTGAAGCTTTGTGTTGGGTATTTGGGAGCCCAAATTTGATAGCTGAAAAGCTAGGCAATGTTCTTAAGGGTTTGAAGAAGTTGCATACTCCAGGAAAGAACAGAGACACTTTTGGCTGTCCTGAAGAAATATAAAGGTTTGCATCACTTTAAGGGTTTTTTTGTTTGTTTGTGTTGTGGTGGTTTTTTCTTGTTGTTGTTGTTGGGGGTTTTTTGTTTTTCGTTTGTTTGGTTGGTTTTTGTTTATGTTTTTTTTTGTTTTGTTTTTTTTCCCCAGGAAACTGCCTGCTCTTATAATTTAGGGTAAATAATGTGGGATTTAGGAAGCCACTGTTTGGTCCATTGAATTGCATCTCAGGCTTGCTGCAATCTGTTTGTGGTTTCAGTATAATGAAAGAACACGATCACTGCAAAATCCAACTCACCACAGAAATGCTGTGCAGAGTGGGCACAGAATTTGTTCACCTAGTGCACACACTGCCTCATGCTTTGTTTCCAATGGAAGCCACCAGCAGATGATTTTATGGGTAATATTCATTACCCATAGGTAATGAATAATCTGCTGTATGCATTAGATCTCAGTCTTAAATCTGCTTGTATGGTAAAAACATGAAGCATGACATTTTCATATACTTCCCACAAGTTTTTAGTGAAAGAAATCACTGTTTTCCAGTCCTGCTGGTAACAATTTAGCCACTGAAACTTTTTTGCATCTTGTGAAACTGTTGTCTTAATGATTTTTCTTAAGAATTAGGTTTTATAATATATTTACGTTTACGTTATTATTGTTATTTTTGCATTTCACAACAAATTTTCTCTTGTTTCCTGTTACAAGAAAGCAAGAACTGAGGTTCAAGATCTACCTTTTCTGTGATATGCTGCAATTTTTATGGTTTTGTTTGTTTGCTTTTGGGTTTAGTTTTTTGGGGGTTTTTTGGGTTTGGGTTTGCTTTTTTTGTTTGTCTGGTTGGTTTTTTTATTATCAAGGCCTTTCATGCCTGATTCATTTGTAGAGTAAAAACCAAACATCTTTCAGTTTGCATTTTCCCTTGCACAGAGTCATCCTTTTACTAATTTCACCTAACCTTGAGGTATCCTTTAGTGAGATCTTTTCAGCTCATATCATTACACTTCCTTCCATATGAAAATACTGATTTATCTAACATTCTTCAACTTCTTAATTATCATTTTTTATGCACACCAACATTTTGTTTACTTGTTTTGACCACAGCTAAACAGGACCTCTGCCTACTCTCTAAGTTGGGACCCTTTCTAAGAGTGAATCATACAAGTAACTCCTCTTTCCTTCCATAGCTCAACACTTTGTACTTATCAAATTTGAGTTTTGTGTGTCATCAGCCTGCCCAGGGGATGCCACCCAACTGGGTCTTTTGAAATTCTTTCTAGGCCTCTCTAACCCTCACATAAATAACCTGTCAACTACAGATTTTGCTGCTTCCTTGTCAAATTTTGCTTTTTTCCAAATCAGTAATAAATATACTGAATCACAGAGAGCTGTTATTTTATTTAGTGCAATTACTAGTGTAATATCAATATAAAAAAGCTCTAGTTTGACAATTTTATGTCTCTCTGAAAATTAGCCCATTTTCTGCCTGTGTTTTAAACTTAAGTAGCCATTACCTTTTTTAGAATGGCAAGTATTTAAAACACAGTGGTTTAAAGCTCACTTCTACTCTGGCTCCCTTTTCCAAAGATGAAAAGCTATCTGTAATAAAGAAAAACTGATAGAAAATAGCTCTATTATACAGAATTCGATTTTTTTTCCCTCAATAGTAGAATTTATGTTCTTAGCCTGCCTGTGTTACAGGGGGTTTGTCCCACATAATTATTTCTTTAAAGAAGAAAGATTTTTGAGCAGTTCTGGGACTCTGGAGAGGTCCCAGCTGACTGGAAGCAGGTGAAGGTTGTGCCAATTTTCAAGAAGGGTAAGAAAGACCCTGAACTGACATAGGCATGTGAGTCTCACTTCAGTGCCTGGTGAAATCATGGAGAAGATTATTCTGGGAGGTGTTGAGGGTCTGCCAGGACCACACAGTCATCGCTCACAGCCAGCACAGCTCCAGGAGGGGAAAGTCCTGCTTGTCACCCTGATCTCCTGCAGCAGGGTCACCCCCCTGGCTGAGCAAGGGGAGCCAGCTGATGGAATCTTTTTGGACTTCAGCAGAGTTTGATACCATCTCTCCCAGGATCCTCCTGAACAAAATGTCCAGCATTCATCTGGATAAACACATGGTGGGATGGGTGAGCAGCTGGCTCATGGTCAGGCACAAAGGGTGACAGTGACTGGGGTGACATCAGACTGGGGGCCTGTCACCAGTGGGGCTCTGCAGGGCTCCATCCTCAGCCCTGTGCTTTCAACACCTTCATTAGTGATTTGGACCCAGGGCTCAAAGGAACAGAAGGAGGTTTGCTGCTGACACTGAATTAGGAGGAGCTGTTGGCTCCTTTGAGGGCAGAGAGGCCCTGCAGAGAGACCCAGACCCATGAGAGAGATGGGCAATCCCCAACCTTGTGCAGTTTAACACAGCTAAGAGCTGGGTTCTGCACCTGGGACAGGACACCCCTGGCTGTGGGCATGGCCTGGGGAATGAGAGGCTGGAGAGCAGCTGCAGGAAGGGCCTGGGGGTCCTGCTCAGTGGCCAGTTGGAGCTGAGCCAGCAGTGCCCTGGCAGCCAGGAGGGACATCCCTGTCCTGGGGCACCAGCCCAGCACTGCCAGGCCAGGAAGGGATTGCTCTGGGCTGGGCTGGCCTCACCTTGAGTGCTGGGGGCACTTTTGGGCACCACAGCATAAACAAGACATGAAGCCATTGGAGAGTGCCCAAAGGAGGCCACGAGGATGGGGAAGGGTCTGGAGGGGAATCCCTCAATGAGGAGCAGCTGAGGGCACTTGGTGTGTTCAGCCTGGAGGGGACTGAGGCCAGACCTCACTGGGGTATTTAACATCATCACAAAGGGCAGCTCTGATCTCTTCCCTCTCCTGAGCAGGGGCAGGAGCCCAGGGAATGGCTGGAGCTGTGCCAGGGCAGGTTTAGGCTGGATCTCAGGAAAAAGTTCTTCCCCCAGAGGGTGCTGAGCACTGCCCAGGCTCCCCAGGGAATGGGCACAGCCCCAAGGCTGCCAGAGCTCCAGGAGAGTTTGGACAGCACACACAGGGACACCCAGGGGGGATTGTTGGGGGATCTGTGCAGGGCCAGGAGTTGGACTGCATGGTTCTGATGGGCCCTTCCCAACTCAGCACAGTCTCTGATTCCATGGTTCTATGATAAGATGCCTGTTGTGGGTTAACTCCAGCAGCCCCCAAACCCCTCACAGGGCTCGCAGGGATCAGGCAGAGAATGGGGAGGGGAAAGTGAGAAAACTTCTGCGTTGAGGTAAAGACAATTTAATAGGGAAAGCAAAAGCAGTGCACACAAGCAAAGCAAAACAAGGAATGAATCCCCCCTGGCAGGCAGGTGTTCAGCACCTCCAGGAGAGCAGGGCCACATCCCCTGGAAGGGTGGCTTGGGAACACAAACACCATCATTCCAGACATGCCCCCTTCCTCCTTCTTCCCCCCTTCACACACTGATGCCATAAGGTGTGGGACACCCCGTGGTCAGGTGGGGTCACCTGTCCTGGCTGTGTTCCCCCCAACGTCCCAAGACCCCAACCTTCTTGCCAGCGTGGCAGTACAAAAAGTAGAAAAGGTCTTGGCTCTGTGTAACCTCAGCAATAACAAAACCAAAAACATTTCCACTCTGTGTTCAGCACAAATTCAAAACACAGCCCCGTACTGTGAAAAAAAAATTACTCTACCCTAGCTGAAAGCAGCACAATGTCTTACTAAAAAATATAGTTTACACTTTGGAAATGGAGTGTTATATATATAAAAAATAATTTCGTGCTTCAGACAAATCTCTAGTATTTTAAGGCTGATGTCCTTCAAAAATGTTTATTATTAAGAGAACCCCCAGTGAAATCCCCGACTCTCCCGTTACCTTGTGGACCGCCCTGATGGCATCCAAAAGCACCATCGCGTGTATAAACAGCGCGGCAGGGAAGTTCAGAATTTCTTTTCAGGACCGTTTGGCAGCTCTCGAGCAGGGAAGGACCGGGCGGGCCCCGCACGCCAGTGTCGAATTCTCGGTGCGGCACCGCCATCTCTCGGTCCCGCTGCGCACAACAGCGCAGCGGCTCCGCGTCCCGCGCTCCGCATCCCGCACTGCCCGCACACCCCATCCTACACTCCGCCCCCCCGCGCTCCCGCAGTCCCGCACTGCCCGCACACCCCATCCTACACTCCGCACCCCCGCGCTCCGCACCCTGCCCTGCCCGCACATCCCATCCTAC
>VXBB01018248.1:0-21278 GCA_013399915.1 Illadopsis cleaveri | reverse complement strand
GTAACAAGTGGCAGCATCGTGATAACGTTCAGCGCCTTCATCTTGTAAAGTGGGACGCGTATTTTCTTTACGCCGGAGACCGTGCTGGAAAGGCACGTGTGTGGTTACGTTGTTGTACCATAGCAGCAGTCGGAAAAATCTAGTATTATGAAATGCATCCCAGATTTGAGTTTTAAAGTGAATCTGAGTAATAGAGATAAACTGACCCTCCGTTCTAGAGTGTTGTGATAAGACTTGTTGCGTGCATCAAGCTTTGCATTACTGTCCTGCGTAAAGGGATTTTTCCCCCTTTTGAGCTCATTAGAAAATTCTTACATTGAAATTAAAGACTGTATATGAAGTCCTGCATATCCGTATATGAGAGATAAAATAGCATTTGCGTCGATGGAAAAAGTATGCTAAATTTTTCGAAGTCTGACTTCACCTGGTCCTTTTAACAGGACTTTTTATATTAAGAAATTGATCGGTAGTATCTTATTAAACCTACTAGATCCTCACTAATAGACTTAGTTCTCATTGCAAGTTTTCCTTATCTCCTGTATTTTTTTGGTGAAATGGTCTTTACTGAGGCAATTTATTTCAAATAGCTCCACTAATTAATCTCCTTTTGTGCTGCCCATAAGTAAACAGTTGATGTGTCTTAAGTTTACTTCATCTATCTTAATCCTTTCTTTTAATTATTTCAGTCCTATTTCCTCATAAGTCACCTCATTCTAGTCTAGGAGAACTTCCTCATAGCAAAGTGCAATTGCAGAGCTGACAGCTTTGCTGCTACTCTTACCAGTGCTGGCCACTCTGAGCCTGGTCAGCTGGAGGATGGTAGTTAATATCTGTTGGAAACCAAAGT
Source organism: Illadopsis cleaveri (assembly GCA_013399915.1). Classification (NCBI taxonomy): domain Eukaryota; kingdom Metazoa; phylum Chordata; class Aves; order Passeriformes; family Timaliidae; genus Illadopsis; species Illadopsis cleaveri. The sequence continues at coordinate 20,431 of VXBB01018248.1, read as the reverse complement.
AGTCTGGAGACTTGGCCACATGGTCCTGTGTAGTTTTCAATTTCCCTCACATGAAATTAAGATTTATGAATGTCTTTCAGTTCTGCTAGATGTTGTTGTAAAATCTTTGAGTCCCTTCCTTTAGAAGGAAAAATGAAACTACCCAGGTGAAAATGCTTCCTGATACTGGTTCTGGAGGAGTTTCAGACTGATGTGAATAGTTTTTAATCTGAATATTTTATATCTGGGCACAAGTATCTATTATTGTAAGAACCTTGCACTCACTGACTGCATCCTATCAAGCATGTATACAGAAGATTCTTTCTTCCTTTTGTCCTTTTTTTTTCTAGTTCAGAATTTGTATCCTGTAGTCACACCTGTAAGATCTTTGCCTTCTTTGGCACCCAAGGTGGTGAGGTAAGGTCTGGTAGGAACAGGAGTTCTTATCAACATGGGTTGTTCACTGGAAACTGCTGGTTTTGAAAGGGTTAGAACAGATATGATGCAGCCATCATAAAACTCAGCAGGTAAGAGATAACCTGGGTGCTGATGCAGATAGAAAGTGCTAGAATGACACTCCTGCTGCTTGGCTTGTCCATTATCAAGGATGAGAGCCGCCAGTGTAAATGGAAAATGAGATGAGAGATGAAATCATTGGGATGCTGCAGGTTCAGGGCTGCATCACTTCGAAGTGCTGTGGCTTACGTGACAAGGCTCTTGTCCCCCCCGAGCAGCACTGCTGCATTGCAGAGTGGGTCCTTGGGCAGAACACAGCTCAGCTGCAGGGGCTGCACCTTCTGTTTAAACTAAGAGTGGACAGATCTCTTGCTATAAGAGGTTAACACAGGATTACATTGTGCACTGTGTGCTCCACCTTGTGCGTGGGAAGTTAAATCTGGTAGCTGTTACTTGATTTGGTTTTGCCTGAAAAGTCTTGGGTAGTTTCTGCAGTTTCTTCAAATGAGCATTGGCTTGAATCCAGCCATAATTTCGAGATATTTTGTCTTCTAGGTCTAGTGAGATTGATTTTCATTCATATATGTAAAGTAATAAATTGTAGGAAGACATGTCAAGTAAACAAGAAATCCTTTTCTTTGTGGAGTAGAACAGTGGGAGAGGCTGTTTAATGTTGAAGGAGAATTTTAAGAGTTCTGCTTCTCTAAACTGAAGAAGTGTTAGAATGCTAATGGTCTTGCTCTATCATTAGTGAAATGTATTCAAGTCTGAGATGTCTGTAAATAAATTGCATCAAATATCAAACTTGTTGTTTTTCTTCTGTGCTGTATCTATGAGAAACAATTGTGGTAAGTGAGCCAAACCAGTCCTTCCATTAGCTAGCCATATTCCAGGGGTCCTGGTGCTGGGAGGTCAGGGTTTCAGGATTACTGTTGGCAGCCTGCTGAAGAGAAGGGTGGCTAACAGCACTGATACTGCTTTTCCTTGCTTGTCTGTGTTCTCATGTATTAAAGAAACATGGTTCTAAGACTGTGCTTGAACACATCTTCCTTTCCTTACTCACTCATGTGCTTTAGGACTATAACAAGGATGTTACTGTTAATGAACAGTTAATGAAGTTAACAGTAAGTGGAACCACTGAAATGTTAAGGCCTTGCTGGTTATTACTGTTATTGCAAGTTCAGCTCCATTCTTCCTTTGAAGAATCTTGCCTGCTCTGTCATGTTATGTATGAATAACAGTTGTGCCATGGTGTGTCCCTGTGAAGTCTCTGGCATATGTGGTGGCTAAAATAACAGAGCATGTTTCTGTGCTCAGGTATTGAGAAAGAAGAAGCAGAGGAGACAATGAACAAGGCAGAAACACGAGAATTTAGGTGGCTGTAACTTCCTGTGGGGGTGTGTGTGAAGCAACAGGGAGAGTAAGATGTGCTTTTATCAAAGGCTGACTTATAGAATTCAGCTCTTCAGTTAGAGTAATTGTACAGATCTGGTTGGAAATGATCGCAAAGAAGAAATTGGTAAGAAAACAATGTTGTGAAGAACTAGAGGAACTATAGAACCTGTCACACAGATACAAAGGTAGTAAATACAAATGGGCTCACTTGGTTTCTGCTGGGCTACCATTTGTTTCCTCTCTGATGTAAACCTACAAGTGCTTGTATTCTGAAGGGTTAGACTGTAGCTTGGAGATCATTTGTTAAATAATTTGGTGAGTTCCACTGAATTGAGGGGGACTGTGAGACTAAACCATGCACAAATGGGGTTTAATTCTGCATAGTAATTGACAATATTTCTGTTCATGATGTTGTATAGATTTTAAAATTAGACTTGTTCAAGACTCTGCATGAAAGAATACAGGACCTGTAGGAAGACAGTTTAATTTTCCAGCAGCAGAAGGATGTGAGAAGCTCTTTACTGATAATACACTAGGAAAAAGCTGATTATTGCTAGAGAATGCTGGTGGCTCAGTGGAAACAGTATGTGGTTGTCCAACTATGCATCAAATATACTTCATTGTATTTGGGTTTTCACAAGCAAAAAGTGGACACTGTAATTCAGATTGTTGAAAAACATGATTTTCAAAAAAGAAGTAGTCATTTTATGCAACTTGTTGGGCAGATTGGTCACTCACATCTTCTTTACTAACTTACTCTAATTAGGATTGCCATTATTTTGTAATCTATACTGGAGCTACCATTGTCTTGCTTAAAACAGTCACCCCTCAGGAATGTGCAATTAAACAGCCTGTTGGTTTTGACAGCTTGACCCTGAATACTGACCATGGGGATATCCTACTGGATTACTCCAAGAACCTTGTTACAGAAGAAGTGATGAAAATGCTGATGGAACTGGTAACTATTTAAAATTGTGCATTAATAAACAAAACAGCTTTTACCTGCAACTCACTGTTCTAACACTGTTTATAAATGTTGGCTAACATATAAATTAAAAGGCATCTGTTTACAAATCTTGGCAGGATTCAAATTCTTGCATTGTCATATAAAAATACTTGCTTTACAAAAGGAGAATCAATTTTCTTTTTCACTCAGAATCTAGTGAGTCTTCTAATCTATCATAATTTTTGTTTCCCTAACTTGTGTTAAATTTTCATACTCTTTAATGTAGCTGAACCCTTGTAATGCATGTTGATTTCCACTGTTTTAAGGGTAATCTATATTTACCTTTCTCAGGCAAAGTCAAGGGGTGTGGAAAGTGCCAGAGAGCGCATGTTTAGTGGAGAGAAGATCAACTTCACTGAGGTAAGGCTATTTCTGTCCATGGTTCTTTCCACACTACTTGTGCCTGTGTATTATGGATATTTATGCATCTGTGTAAGCAAAGTCTGGAAAAGAGTTACTTTAAATACTCCTTTGAAATCCTGAGTGGTTGTGATGTTTGCTGCACTACTTCAAGAGAAAATTTTACAGCTCTTACTAAAAAAACCTCCTTCCTTCAGTACATCTTATTTTAGAGATTTTGGTGGTATTTTTTTTTTCTTCTCCCTCTTTTGTGGAGAGGAAGATGAGTTAGACCTTGCAAAGGCATGGAGCAGAGTATTGCATTCCGGGTATCCCTTACGTGCTTTTGCCTGGTGTTAGTGTTCATAAAGCTTGGTAAACTGCCTAAGGGGTGTGAGGGAGGATTGTGTAAGACCACCTGCTTTGGGCTGTGATGCTGCTTGTCTTTGGGTACATTTAGCAGTCAAGACTATAAACAGTCTTGGGAAATTGGCCATGTATTTCAGGAAGAGGATGAGTAGCTCCCTCTTTTTGCAGATCTGAGTGTTGTAGTTACAGTTAAATCTTCAGTAAAACATAGCCAACTGTACTTCTTCTGATATTAAAATAGGATGAAAACTGGGAACTCAACAGTACAGTGGGTTTAATTAATCTGCATTAAAAATTGAGGCTACTTAGTATGTTTGAGGCAAATTCAGAGAAACCAATATTTCCTTTGACTTGGCTATTGACTGATTTAGCTATTGCACAAACTGTTTACTTAAAGTAACTCAGCAGTCAGCCATTATATTGTTTGTGAATGATTCATGTTTGTAAAAAGGCACAGACAGAAACAGATACAGTTTCACTGGTAAAATGGTTCCTGTTCCTTCTGTATTAATGCATTCAATTTGCAGCTGTAGCTATTGAAAAAAGAAAGCAGGGAAAGGAGTGAGGAGTCTTAAATCTGTCTGGAGGGTTGTTTTGTCTGATACTGCCTGTCACTAGCCTCATGTAACACAAATTATTACAGGGTTAGCCCATCTCTGACTGTATATTATGGAGTTGTTCTTCATTGTGTATTGAGAGCAGGTGTAGCAGTTGAAGTATCAGAAGGGTGCAATTTTTACAGAAACCACCTAAACACAATATGAAACTGTGTTTGATTTCTGCTGCTACCTCCCTATTTTCTGTCTTGATACCACTTCATGTATCTTAGAAGTCTAGAAACACCTCTTTTCTTACCAGGCTGTTTTTCAGTCACTTCTTTCCAATTCAGAAGTTGACTTAGTAGGGGTTTGCCTAATTTTTCTGTTCGTATAGATTATCAAATCACATTGGTTTGGCTCTGGAATTGGAGCATGTGGACAATGTGAAATTGTCAGGTGTTAAGCAGGATGCTGTCAAAGAGCATGAATCAACCTAAAGCAGTAAGACATAAGGGAGCTTCTTGATGGCAAGAATTGACTTGTCCACTACTCTTGATCTGCTTTAGAACATTCTTTGGCTATTTGTCTGAAGTATTTTAGACTTGTCTGTATTTGGTGCTGCAGGCACTGGCTGCATGGTGTGTGCTTATGTGGAAGTTCTTCATAGTGCACCCATGTGTGTCACTGCCAGGTGTTTGCCCCAGGCGAGTTAAAACTTGGATCTTGATAGGGTACAAAGAGAATTACAAGGTAACTCATCTGACCACTCATCATGGGGCCAGTCTGCATAGCCTGCATGGTATTTAGAGGATACTTCTGCTTAACCACGGAGATCAAGTCAAGTATGACTGCTCTTGATTAGACAAAGCATCCTTCAAGCCTGATAGCGAGCAGAACATACCAAATACCATGGCTGCGTGCTGCAAAAAGAATTCTCTGTTCACCCCAAATTTGAGTGGGTATACTTTAATTAGCAAGTGAGAGAGAGGTTGTTTTGTATTCCAAGTCAGTAACCACAAACTCAGTGATTTTTGAATTTACATTCGGTATTTAAATCATAACTTGGCAGTTCATATTGTCTGTGTTGTCTTTGTCTCACAGTGCCTCTTGTTGTAGTATGGAACAATGAGGTAGAGCAGACTAATTTTTTAATTTGTTCATTAGTATTGACTAATTCCTTCATTTTGGATTAAAACTGTTAAGCTCTTAAACAGCAGAACCACAGGCCTGATTTCAGTGCTTTGACTTATGTGTAACTGTGGAGAAGTAACATAAAATCTTGCGTGCTTAGGGATTTTTTTGCCTTATAGCACAACTGCTACCTGCATATTTGGTGTGCAGGTGTTCAGGTAACTTTTCAATGTGGGCAGTGGATGGAGGGATGTGACTGTTGTATCCTTTTTTGTCAAATGTTTAAATTATTTGTCTCACCCGGTATGAAGTGGACTAGTCAGGATAATTGAGAAGATGCCTGAGGAAATAACTTCAGCTGCTTGTTGTAATTGATTTTTTAATATTGTCATCAACAAGAAACACTTCCATTCTTGTATACCTAAAGCACGCCAAAATAAAGATCACTGAGTAGTGAATATTGCTGAATTCTGAACCTCAATCTCTAAATGCTTTTAAAGGGATTTTGAGCCTTTTTTCCCAAGTAAACTATTACTTTGCATATTGTGCTGTTGTAAGTCCCCTGCACTGAGTTGGTCAAGTGAGAGCATGATTGAGGTGGCTGCTGATGTGTGTATGCACACACACTGAAAATACTGCTCTACTATCCCAGTTAAAGGAGTTTTAAATCTTGATGGTTGTACTGCCTTCTGGGTGAGGCATCTGAGGCCCTGGGGTCTAACTTGGAAAGAGCCTCATCTTGATTTTTTTCTCCTTGTTCCAGAACCGAGCTGTGCTTCACATTGCCCTGAGAAATCGCTCCAATGTGCCAATCCTTGTGGATGGGAAGGATGTTGTTCCAGAAGTAAACAAAGTGTTGGACAAAATGAAACACTTCTGTCAGGTATAGTACCACCATAGCTTATTTTTTATATATTTGTTCTATACCCAGCCAGATTCTTACATGTGTATTGTGAAGCACTGATTGTAGATTGGTTCACATGAATTATTATGGTCTTCTTTGAGGTTACAATAGTTCTGGCTCAAGCATGGATTTGGAGATGGTTTTATTGATTCACGTTTCTCTCCCTGTTTCCAGTTGAGTTTTTCTTTAATGGGCTCCCTAGATTTTGCCCTTTCAGCAGTAGTCTTGTGTGTACTTTGGAAGTCTTGTAAATCATTAAGTACTGTTCAAATATTACTTTATTTCTTTCTAATTTTTCAACTATATTGGCTGCATCAGGTAGAAACTGCCTCTTAACATTTGTGTAAAATCAGGAGGGAGGTAGAAGTTCCCAGCTGAATTGCAATTTGATTATTCTCTATTTAAATAGTTTCTTAAGGATCTTCTGTTTTTAGGTCAAATTACTTTGATTCTATTCTGTTTGCAGAGTACCCACCTGGGTGGTTTTAATGCATTTTAAACAAGGCTGTGAGGACTTGGACTTTCTTGGCTGCTGTTGTGTGTCTTACCCAGGTGTCAGTGCCCTATTTCACTGCCAGCTCATGAGCTTGCATTCTGTTTTGTTTTTAATGATAAATGCCAAAACCACAATAACTGCCACCAGTTGGTGTGAATTTGGTACTTTGCTCATATGCTGTAAGAATTGAATGGCCATGGAAATTCTGTGATGTGTCTGCCACTGTAGAATTTCTAGCTGATTAAGGTTTTGGTACTGCATAACAAGAGTTTTTACTGGTGCCATCCTCTTGCTTCCTCTATGATTTCAATTACCAGAACCTGTGAGTATCATTTTCCATGCAGATGTATCTTCTCTACAAAATAAAAATCATGTTAAGCAGTTTCTTGAAAATATAAACAAAGATGCTGGTGTCAGTTGATTTATTTAGCAGATAGGATTTTAAGACTATGGCAATATCATCTATGGGGTACAAGAATGCTGTTACTAAAAATGCATTTTCTGTTGGGAACAATGACAAGTTTAAACATTTGTAGTGAAGGAGAGTAAGTATCAGCATATCTGAGTGCTATTATATCTGGGCACAAGTATCCTGGGGAATGTACTTGGAAGAGAACTGAGGAATGTACTTGGAAGTATTCATGATACCAGAACAATTGCTTTTGTGATTGGAGCAGATTGAATGCATAGGTGGTAGATGATGGACAAAATTCAATATAGAGTTTATTTAATTTTGTCTTGGGACGTTCAGTGATGCTTAAAGAACAGGAATAGAGCAGGAACTTGTACTATGTGCTGTTAAGGTTCAGCCCAGAAATAATGCTAATGCTGGCATACCTGCAAGAGAAAAGCTTTTAGAATGTTTGGTTTGCCAATAAATCTCTTATCTCTGTGGCTTTATTCATACTATTTTCAAGTTTAGTTAGTGAAGCTCTTTCTAATTAAAGACACTTAAAGAACTGCTTCAGGTTGTTGCACATAGTTTAATGCCCAAGCCTTTTTCATTTTTGGATGGATGTCTCTTGCCTTAGCAAACACTGTAAATGCTACAGCAGTCCACACAGAAGGGGGAGAGTTTAAACTTCATTAAGTGTTTGATGTAGTGTGATTTTACTTCTATCGTAGACATAATGCAATGTCTAGCTAAAAAGGAAGCTCTGAGTGTAGGCCTTAAGGTCTAGAGGCTTGAAAGCTGTCTTTGCCAACTTTCTACAGCAATACCTGAAAGCAAAGCCTGTTTCCAGGGTTAGCATCAGTAGCTGCAGTGTAAGTATAAAATAGCCATTACCTTTTTTTCCTTTTTTTCCCCACAGAGAGTCCGTAGTGGTGAATGGAAAGGCTACACTGGGAAGACAATCACTGATGTGGTCAATATTGGGATTGGTGGCTCAGAGAAGGTAAGGCCCTGACTTCTACACACCCTTCCCATCTTTGTGTACATGCTTACAGTGAGGATAAAATCTAATTGTGGCTTCTATCCAGGGCCCTCTGATGGTAACTGAAGCCCTGAAACCGTATTCCAAGGGAGGCCCTCGTGTCTGGTTTGTATCCAACATTGATGGTACTCATATAGCCAAAACCCTGGCTGAACTCAAACCAGACACTACTCTCTTCATCATTGCTTCAAAGGTATGTCTGATAGAAGCCCTGCCTGTGCCTTGCTCTGCTGGTAAAGAATTCAGTCAGAAGAGAGGGCTGTCTGCAGGAATATCTAGATCAGGGACTTCCAGCCTAGATTATTTCTAGACAGGCCTGTTGTGATCCTTTCTAAACTTGCAGTACAAGGTTGTGTTGCTGCTGAAGTACTTGGGGATGTGTAAGTCAAGTACTGAGAATTACTTAACCTAAATAAGATACATGAACAATTTCATGTTGTCTGGAGTTTATTTCTCAGTCAATGCAAGTTTTAGTTTTCTTCACGAAAGTTTTTTCTGCACTGCTCTGTAGGTGGAGTATAGGATCCAGTGTAGTTATTTCTTTGAAATTTTGAATATTATTTCATTCCTAAAGGACTTTTGATCCTTTAAATACAGTGTGCTTGTTAAGTGTTCTGGTTTTTTGCATTAATGAATTGCATGTACTTTAGGAATCTCCATTTTATAGGGTAGTCACAAAATACCTTCACCTAAATAAGTTAAATGCTGAGTTCCTTGAGCACTATAAATACTAAGCTGCTTTACTTAAAGAGGTAAAGATAGTCTGCAGTACTTCATAAGATGACCCCTATTTCTGATTACAGACTGAATAGCTGCCTTTAAGTCTTGCCTTGCTAAGAACTTACTCTGTAAGCAGTAACTGCCAGGAGCCTCTCCCTCTGAGGAATGCTTCTGTCTGAGCAGAGGAAAGAGCTGGAGACTGACTTCATGGTTATGTAACTTGGGTTGCCTTTGTCTGTAAAGCACAGTAGAACCTTTCTGCTGTTGGAGACAATCTGCAACAAATGAGCGTGTGTGCAGTGCTGGCCATGCTCTGCACAGTGCTCATTATCTTATCTTGGCACTGCTGCAGCCCAGCAACAGCTTATGGAGTAATACGGGAACTGCACAGGGTAATGCTAATGGTCACTTGGAATAATTGAGTCCAGGGACCACGGTTCAAAGGCTCAGAAAACTGCCAAATTGAACAAGTAACACTTGAGTTTGTTTGCCAAACTGTAGTTAGATAATTGGATATGTTTGGAAGAGGATGAATGGCATTTTTTTCTTTCCGTAACAGGCTTATGTTTCATAATGAAATATTTCTGGAGATGGGTGAGAGTGGGCTGAATCTAGTGTTCACCCTTAAAGCTAAATTTTGATGGCTGAGTAAATCAGAATGGTTGTAGATACTTGCACGACTGCATGACTGAACTTCTGTGCACACTTCATGAAGCAGGAAAATGTTTTCCTCTAATCAGCAAAAGAAAAATTATGACAAGAGTCTTGGCAGAAATTAATGTTCTTCCATGGAAAAAGTAGGAATTGAAGAGCAATAGGACAGTCTAGCTGGGTTATCCAGTTTAGATGTTCAGTTAGTTTGTTTTTAGTTGAACAGTAAAACTTTAATTTTTTAGTAAAAGACTAAAGTAGAAGACTTTAGTCTCAAGGTTTTGCAGAACAGTTTGGGGAGTGGGAAGGCAGGAGATGGGGAATAATTATTCCAATTTCAGATGCATGCTAGTCTAAAACTAAATGGGTAAATCTTGCAGTATTAGTGTTTACTGGATTCATAAGCTTGATTTTTCTGTAATCTGGCAGCAGCTCTGTATTATGAACATCTTGAATCACTGTGCTCTGGTTATCTGTAAGTGTGGTACTTCAGTAATCTGAAGTTGTTTCAATTTTAAGAAAACTGTTTTACTTATTTGCTTGTTTTCCTCTGTGCAGACTTTCACCACGCAGGAAACCATCACCAATGCAGAAACGGCCAAAGAGTGGTTCCTGCGTGCTGCTAATGATGTAAGTCTGACATGTGGAGCTGGAGTAACAGAATGCAGCAGTTTTTGTTGTGCAACTTCTTCCTGGTCATTCTATCTGCTTTGGGGCAGAGCTGGTAACTGCCCAAACAAGCTTAGCAAATGGTGTACTTAGATCATTTCGGTGCTTTGGTAATGACAGGCTGTTTTGTCCAATCAAAGTGATAACCCACTAGTTTTTCATTATAGGTGTTTTCATGCACCATTCCTCCAGATCTTGCCTGTTAAGTAATGGAGTGTAGTGTTTGCCTTAGAGCTAACCAATAATTTGGTAGAACTACTGGTAATGAAAATACAAGAATAGTGTGTGTGGCACTACCTTTAAATTATTGCCAAATATTTAAAAAGTAGAAATGAAGCCATGGTTGGAGCAACACACTGACATTTCTGTGGCAGATGGCTGTGCTATGAGTAGAAACCTTGTATTTGACTCATTCTCTCCTATTTCCAACTCTTAAAGGAAAAAAAACATACTGCCTGTTCAGGTAATTAGGATGGTCTGTAACCTGTTCCAGTCAGGGTAGCTGTACTTAGCTTGAAAGCTGGGGTTTGAAATTCCTCCTTACACTACTATTCAGACAACTCATCTTTATTTACCAGAACACCTTCTGAAAAACTAAAGTCTGAATCTAGAGCTTGATGTTTGTCAGTAATTGCAGTTGTCTTGGTTTTTTGCCCGTGGCTGGAAGGGCGGTGGGTGTACATTGAGCTCCATCTGCTCCAGAGCTGTGGTGGTGTCCAGGCTGGTAACAGACCCTGAAGGAGAGGGTGTGCCCCTTTCTGGAGGGAATGCTGCTGCAGGGCTTGATGGAAATACCATCAGAATGTTCTCTTGGGGTGTGCTGCCAAATCCCACACTGATGATTTCAGATTAATAACAACTGATGATAGTCTACAGCGTTTTGTTTAAATAGTAGCATATCTGCTTTATAACTAGAAATGAAAATAGTTAATATTCTAGATCTAACTATGTGTTTATTTTTATTAAGCCTTCAGCTGTGGCCAAGCATTTTGTTGCCTTGTCTACCAATGCTGTAAGTATGGTCAATCTAGTTAATTTTTCTTATGTACCTTTAAGGCAGCCTTACCTTAAAATTTAGTAAGGAAGCCTATCCTTTAAGATGCTTGAATACTGAATTTAAGCATTCCTTTTGAAGGGAAGCCTTTTTTTTCTACTCAAAGTAATTGTAACACTTCTAGAGTATTGAACTGTACTGAGACTGGACTTTGATTATAGATGTGTGCTTTTTCTGCTAGAGCTTTAAATCTGAAATCAAGAGCTCTTTTGCTTGAAATGACTTGCTGTTAATGAGTGTTACCTCTAAATGCTTAAGTTGTGTGTGAATGCAGTTACATAAATAAATGTTATTCTAAACTCCAGGTGAGAGCCAAAATAGTGCAGGCAATTTGGAAAAATGCTTATGGAGAGCACACTCTGATGTGGTGCTTCATGCAAAAGTATGAAGTGGAGAGACAGGCAGCAAAGAACACTGCAGTCATTGACAGGCTGTCAGGGACTGACATTGTGTTCTGGTAAATGTGAACTGAATGTCAGTCTGGCTTTAACTATATGGCTTAGATTCATCAGAAAATGAATGTATGTCATTGATTTTTAATAGTGAGTTGAGATAGTTATTTCTGGAAATGAAAATGTAATTTTTTACAATAGATGTAGCTGTAGTTTGTTTATTTAATAGATACCAAACTTGTATTTGCTTGCTTGGTAAAACTGTTTGTTTTACTTACAATGTTTTTTCATGTTTATTTTAGCCTAAAGTTAAAGACTTTGGAATTGACCCAGAGAACATGTTTGAGTTTTGGGATGTAAGTAAATGTCTGATATTATGTGGTAGATGTTAACTGTTAAGTTTCTCTGAAGCAAGTAAGAGGATTCCAACTAGACGTCTGGAAACTGCAAAAGCAGTTTCTAAAGCAGCAACTCTTAAATTATAAGAGTTGTATTCAGTGCACTGAAATACCTGAAAATCCTTAACTAAAGACAAATTGAGAACTCTTGCCCATTTTGTTAAAATCTTCCAGTCAAAGGTCTGAAGAGGAGTCTTGTATGTTCTTAGCTGTCCAATCAGCTGTTGAGTAACAGGAGATAGTCTTGTCTTATTACTCTATGCAAGTAGTTATTATAAGCTGTGACATTTGCCTGTTGGTGTCTATGGTATATAACCTAGGCCTGGTAAAGGTCAGATGTCAGAAATGGGAACCTGATTGGAGATTTTGTAGCAGATGCATATTTTAAGTATACTGCCCTTAGTCTTGGCCCTTATACTTAATTAGAAACAGGTTGGTATGTCTCATTGACTGATTGCCTGACAAATGAGCTGCTGTTCAGAAGTTATCTGGAATGTTACCTTTCCCAAGTGTCAGAATTTTGCTGAAGCAGGCTTTTCATGTAGAGGAGTGATATTATGAAAGCAGTTATAAAAGCTGCAAATTCAGGATTTGAAAGTGAGCTGGAATCAAGCTATCTACTTAACAGGTGTTATAAAAATTGGACAAGTAGGATAACTTCAGACTCTCAAAAGAGGCATTCATTGAGGGTGCATGGTAAAATGCAGATTCCCTTGACTATGCCAAATATATACAGTGAACTGTCACCAGAAAAAGTACTGATTTTGCCGGCAGCAACTCTAATGATGCTGCCATTTAATGATGGCAGCAGTCTAACCACATGCTACTGTTCTCTAATAGTTTGAATGGAAAAGCCTTGCTCTTCTGTCTCACCCATCTCTTTTCTGCAGTGGGTTGGTGGCCGCTACTCCCTGTGGTCTGCCATTGGTCTCTCCATTGCCCTGCACATTGGTAGGTATTCCTGTGATGTCACCATGCTCTGTTTGCTTCAGGAGTGCATTAACAACAGTGGATTGTGAATCAGATTTGGGGCAAATACTATTTACCTGCCTACTCTGACTGCTTGGATGTGGGTGCTGTAAAACAATCTGGAATATAATGGAAATGCTGATATTTTAGTACTGCAAATACAGTTTTAGAAATTACCCCATACTTGGGGGCAAATGGTCAAATTGCATTGCTTTAGTCACATAACCAAAGTGCCTGATTTATGTGAAGCTGTGTCAGTGTTGAAAATCAGACCTTGCAACTGACATTCCTAAACTTGAAGTAGGATATTTAGTATCTGTAAGTATACACACACAAACACCAAAGTCCTGTTCTGCATATGAGCTCTGTTTAGCATTGTTAACTATGTCCTTCTGTTAATTCCTTTTGTTCCCAGTACTTTGTCTGGGCTATAGGCCTCATGATTACATCTGTTCCCTCATCACTACTTTCTGATGTTTAAATCTGAAACTATAATGTCATTTATTTTTCTAGGCAAAAGCTGGAATTCCCTTAAACTGGGGTTAGAAGAATAACATTGGGTTTGATGTTTTTGGAATTATACGAATAGGAGTTTTCATGTGTAGAAAAACCTATTATAAGATCAAAATAAACATGCCTTACTGTTTCATTTGCAATAAACTGTTCATTGCTGCTGTCAGGCAGATTTGGTGCTGACTGCTGACATGCCAGCCTATCTGCACTTCTTCCTCTTCTTCACTCCCACAGTTGGCCTCTGACCATAGGTAGAGCTGCTGCTTTGAGTCCAAACACTTCACCTCCCAAATGCTATGTAAGAATCAGGATTTCTGTTTTTGCAGGAAAGGCAACCCTTAGTGATACTATTCATTTGGGAAAATGAATGGAGGTTTAAATACCCTAACTCCAAGGCAAAGAGCTCAAGTGAATTGTGGAGAGAACAGGAAAGAGAGAGGCAGCCTTTTTCTTTGAGAATATCTTATTAGAACTGTTTCTCCTCACACCACTCCAGAAATCCCTGCCATGCTAGCCTTGCCCAGTTTCTTGGGGCATGTCTTCCACTGGCTGTGATTAAATGTTCAAATTTGCTAAAAACTGTGGCCTCAGAGCAGGCTCTGTATTAAAGGCCTCTGTTTTCCTTCTAGTAGCTCATTGTGCCTGAGTGGGGATTTTAGGCAAAGGTTTTCGAATTATGTTTCATGAATTTGGGCTTGCTCTGAAGTCTGGGCTTTAAGCATAGGTAAATGTCTGGCTTATGGGATGTAAAATTCAGGAGAAGTCTAAGTGCAACTTTAAACTTGACTAGCAGTTGGGAGCCTTGCTGCATACAAAGAATCGAAACTCTTTCGCAGTTGTCTCTATACAAAAAATCAAGTTTGGGTTGTAATAGTAACTATAAACTGACTTCTTTCCATTTTTAGGTTTTGACAACTTTGAGAATCTGCTTGCAGGAGCCCACTGGATGGTGAGTGTGGGATGCCCATTTCACATTTGTTCCTCTTTAAGAGCTGTTAGTAAGGAGATGGGAGGCAGGTTGATTTCTAAAGTTCAGCTCCCCATGTCCTCAATGATGTTAAAATGACAGTTTGTGGGAAGCTCTCACTGGATCAACACAACAATGAAAACAATGTAGTTGTTGGGAGGGATGGCAGTTGCTGTATCACAAGTGTAACTTTCCTTTGTCCTGCAGGATAATCACTTCCACAGCGCCCCCCTGGAGAAGAACGTGCCGGTTCTGCTGGCCATGCTGGGGGTGTGGTACATCAACTGCTACGGCTGCGAGACGCACGCCCTGCTGCCCTACGACCAGTACATGCACCGCTTCGCTGCCTACTTCCAGCAGGTAGGGCTGGGCATGCAGCCTCCCAGCCAGGGCAGGCAACATCCTGCCCTGCTCACTGTCAGATAAAACTGCACTCACTGAATGCATGTCAGCAATTACCTGAAGAGACTGCTGCCAAGATTCATATCAGCTTATAAAGACCTTTTCTTCATACCTCTCTTATCTTCGTGTCCATGCGTTAAGCAACTGTATCCCTCATGCTTAGAAAATTTCTATAAACAAGCACTATTTATTGTAGTTTGAATATGTATGGAAGCTTGTACTGCTACTGAGTGATTCTGCCCTTCCCTTCTTTAGGGTGATATGGAGTCCAATGGCAAATACATTAC
Organism: Illadopsis cleaveri; assembly: GCA_013399915.1. Taxonomy (NCBI): domain Eukaryota; kingdom Metazoa; phylum Chordata; class Aves; order Passeriformes; family Timaliidae; genus Illadopsis; species Illadopsis cleaveri. The sequence goes on along the minus strand of VXBB01018248.1, from coordinate 5,359 downwards.
CAAGAAGGGCTCTCGTGTGGACTACAGCACTGGCCCTATTGTGTGGGGAGAGCCTGGCACCAATGGGCAGCATGCTTTCTACCAGCTCATTCACCAAGGTAAACTGTTAAAAACTTGTTCTGGAATTAAAATCTGAATGGCTACAGAGCTGCAGGAGTCTGCAGAGTTTGCACGTGTTTGGAGGTTGGGCTCCTATCTAACCTAGCATCACACTGCTGTGGGGTTTTTAATTAGTGGCTTATGAAGGCTACAATATGCAGGTTTTAACTACAATAAGGAGGTCAAATAAAGCTGAAACTACTCAGCTGTGTTATTTCCTCCTGCTGCAAATAATAATACTTCTTTATAAAGCTTTTAAAAATGACTGAGTCTGCCAGTAACTCTGAAAATGGGGTAAGAAGTGAAGGTTTTCTAAGACCTACCTGTTGCAGGGTTATTTACCTGGCTTTTTTTACAGGGACTCGCATGATTCCCTGTGACTTCCTGATCCCAGTGCAGACCCAGCACCCCATCAGAAATGGCTTGCATCACAAGGTAAGTCCTTTGTCAGGGGACCATATTTCTTTTGGCTCAAGGCACTGAAGCTTATATGATATTGCATTTTGTGATATTTCTAAATGTCCCTTTGAAACTATACACAAAAGCTCTGTCAACATTCACAACAGATGTAAAAATATCTAGGTTATAATTGCAAGTCATAAGTAATATGTAATGCAGTGGTATGTTTATTCTTGAAGCAGTTGCAGTGATGGCTCTTAAGGCAGCTCAGTGGTGTTTTCTGTGGGCCTACTGAAGCTGGAAAGAGTTGAGCAATTAAGTATTTAAAATTCCTGTAGAATTCTAAGGAATGTAGTTCTTGGAGAGTAGGAAGAAACAAAGTCTCAGACCTAATGTGACACCATCTCTGAGGAAGCTTTCAAGTATTAAATTCTAGGACAAAATATGGTAGATGTAGTGGTATGGCTGGGGTGATGGCCTTCTACACAGATGTTTTTAACCTGTCCAGTTTTTAGTTTATCATCTGACTAAGGATTTTCAATAAACTAAGATTTTCTTAAGTTCCAAAAGTGGAAACATGTTCAGGTTAACTATTTACTGCATATTTCACAAAAAGCATCTTTACTCACTGAATTTCAGTCTTGTCATGATTTCACATTAAAAGTGCAATTTGAATTGTGTAATAATAATTTCTCATCAAGTAAGACAAAATACAGATGAAAATTTAGAGTATGACTTCACAAAAGAAGGGAACAAAGGTTTCATTTGACTGTGAAAAGCTTATTGTATCTTCAGGTAGGGTAAAAGCACAGATAAATTTGCATGCTAACATTAGACAGGGAGCAATAAGTTAAAACCTTGCACTGGTTTTGGGATTGGTGTATGGTAAGCTGTGGGGATTTTCCTGCATACAGATGAGTAAATACATCTTAGCTGGTTATCTTTGACTAATCTTTGCACCTGGCTTTCCATGAGATGGTGTAGCATGAGAAAATCATAGATTATACTGGGTGGAAGGGCTGTGTGAAGTCCTGGCTCCTCTGGTGCAATTGGGAGACTTGCTGCCAGCTTCAGCAGGAGCAGGATTCTGCCAAACTGTCCTGGTTGATTTTGAATACGTGTACTTTAGAATAGTAACTGGCACTCTGAAGTAAGAAGCAATAGCTAAAACTGCTGCATATTTTACTGCCACAGTGTTAAAACTGACTTGTAAGTCTAGACTAGGTCTTAATATGGGTTCAAGCACCAGGTACCACTATTCCAGCTATGCAGATGTTAACTTGTGTTTATTCCTACCTGCTAGATCCTTTTGGCCAACTTCCTTGCTCAGACTGAGGCCTTGATGAAAGGGAAGACACCTGATGAGGCCCGCAAGGAGCTGCAGGCGGCCGGGCTGAGCGGGGAGGCTCTGGAGAAGCTCCTTCCCCACAAGGTACCGGGGCTCGGGAGGTGCCCCACCCCTGGGGCTCGGGAGGGCTCTGCTGGGGGTGGCACCCATGGGACCTTGGCAGGGCACCTGGAACAGGCTGCAAGCAGCACTTTGGCTCTGAAGCCTTGGAGGTGTCCCAGAAACATGGGCTCTCTCAACACTGCCCTGGGCTAGTGACTTTTGGGTTATTTCTTGTCTGCTGTGGCTACAGGAATGGTGTTTGGAGACATGTTTTCCATTGTGTTTTGTAAAAAAACATGGGAATTATACAATTTTATGGTTGAAGGCCTTTAAAGCTTTTAGGACTTTGTGTTTGCTGCTAATGCAAATAGTCTAGTGTGGACTCTAAAGAAGATAAAACCTGCAAGTTTCTGATGTAAGTTTTACTAGGTGACAATGTAACTTTTGTTTTGAAAGGTCTTTGAGGGAAATCGACCAACCAATTCCATCGTGTTTACAAAACTCAACCCTTTCACCCTGGGAGCCATCATTGGTAAGTGAATACATTTCTCATCTGTGAATGCTAATGAAGACTTTCTGATAAAGTTTATTGATAAATCTCTTTCTGCTTATAGCCATGTATGAGCACAAGATATTTGTTCAAGGAGTTGTCTGGGACATTAACAGTTATGACCAGTGGGGGTAAGTTTCCTTGATTTATTTCTTGTATACTTCTTGACAGATTCTTGAATCTATCATGAGTTAGAGGAAAGACAATCAAAAGGGTTTTATACTTGGAACACTTGATTATGGGGGTAGTTACAAATGAAAACATTTTCTGGGGATAGGATCCCATGCCATAATGCATTATGCATAGTTTAGCCATGCATAATGACTTGTAGATAACAGTTTTGGCTGGGGACCTCTGAATTTAGAAAAATACTATGAATGTAAAAAAGATGCAATTGTGAGGAAGACAGTCAAGCTGGCTGAACACTTGCTCTGAGAATTAGGAAGAAAAATATTTTCCCTATAGCGTGTAAAAAAAATTTTTACCTCTAGATTAGTAGGCAGTTTGAGTGGCATCTGTTGAGCAAAAGATTGATTACCTCTTAATTTTCCTGTACTGGAGAGACAGCATTCCTGGCAGAGGTCTGTGCATGCAGCAGCCCTTAGTTTCATGCAGGCTGCATCTGTGACTGGGGGTTGTGCTGGAGCTCCATGTGTGCAGCAGCATCTTGGAGGAGTCTGTCACTGTGTCACTTAAAAACTTAATCAGGAGCTAATCAGGTTCTTTAATCTGTGGTAATACAAACTGTAAACATACTGGATGTAGGCTTAGGTAGAGGGGTTGGGAAATAAGATTTTTCAGGTGCAGCCTGCCTATGCTGTGAGAGTTTGTTTTGAAGAGCACATTTGCTCTACAGGTGTAGCATATCAGTTTACACTAAGATACCTTAGTATTTGTCTGTGTTCTTTGGTGCTGTGCTACCACAGCATGTTCTCTAAATACTGTAGAGAACCTGAAAATAGAAGACTATCTGGTACTGATGTCTGCTATAAACTCTAAAATCAGGAGTGGGGTAGGAGTAAGTACAGCTTTTACTGCCACACATGAAATTCCAGAATGGCATCCAAAACTGGAATGTGGGGATGCTGTAGAACCAGCCTCATTTCTTGCAGCTGTTGGAACATCTGAGGCTCTCAGATGGTGAGGCTGTAACCCCTGGGTAGGTGCTGGGGGTGCTTCCAGGCTGCAGCTCAGCTGATCATTGTTTGGGTGACACAAACCAGTGTTCTGAGCACTGTCCTGTTCAACAGTGAACAGGAGCCAGCTGAATGCATTCTGCACTGGGGCAGGCTGCATAACACAAGTGAATACTGAGGTGAAAAGACTGCTTAACTTTTAAAACAAAATGTTCACTTAGACATCCTGTAATTTGAGCTGTCTGCTCAGCTAAGAAGCTATGGGAACTCCAGTTTTTCATGAATGGCACTGAGTTGAATACTTCAAGAGTAATTTTTCAGGGCTAAAACATCGTAGTGTTCACTGGGAAGTTACTTTTTACTGGCATCTATTTTTTTATATCAATGGCTTTAGTAAATACTGTAAGTTGTTAGCACTAATGCCTTTTTTTTCCTTTTCCTGCTTTTATAAATGCAGAGTTGAGCTTGGAAAACAGCTTGCCAAGAAAATTGAGCCTGAACTGGAATCAGATGCTCCAGTGACATCTCATGATAGCTCAACAAATGGGCTCATCAATTTCATCAAAAAACACAGAGCTTGAAATGAAATACTTGGAGGACATCGACAATCTCACCACCGAGTACCCAAATCTGTTGTAGTTGTGCTTTTTTAGCCACTTTTAACAAAAATAGCACTTTACAGATGTAGCTCTCTTCACTTGTTGCAGTTAATCTTGTTGCGTCAAGTGTTACAAATGAAACTAGTTTTGTGAAACCCTGAGATTGTATAGTTGCTTTCTATTTCCGTGGCTGTTAATCTGTAAAGTGCAGCTGGTATATTCCTCAATTCTTATCCCTCAACTTCCTTAAAGATGGTCACCTACTGATAGTAGAAAATAAAAGGTATGATGGATGAGTAAAACAACTTCACTCTATCTTTAAAGTGCAGCCTCACTCACTGTGTAAGGTCCTCTGTAGCCAAGGAAGCTGATGTTTGTCTTTTTGGACTGGTTCTATTGTAAGCTGGAAACTAGAATGTGTTGAAAGAATCAGACCTACAGCTGCAGGTTGTTTGGTTACATTTCATCCCTTTTGAGCAAGATACAGACTTTTTTCCCCCAGTGTTACTGTGAAAATGCAAGTTTACTGATGTTTGGTACCAGATTTTCTGTTTTGCCTGTAAGCCATGTGGACAGCTTTTCAAAAAGGAAGAAAGTTCCTGAAGAGACAGTGATAGCTTAACTTTTCCAGTTTTCCAGAGTTTGTGAAGCAAAAGCTTGGGATCACTTGGAGAAGAAATGTGGTTTTGGTATCCTCCAGGGGCAATTTCTCACTCTTTAATCAGTGTCATTGTCTGACAACAACAAAGAAAAAATAGAGAAACCTGCTTGTCAATAAGTTGTTTATCCTCTTTTGTTCTCTACTACTGTTAACCTCTTTGGTAGCAAACTGGCATGCTCCGGCTATTGTTCTGTAACACCTTTAATAAAGGTAAGACACAAGCATTGAAAGGAAACGTTGGTTCTCATACCGCCAACACTGACTAGACTCTGTGAGCTGGGACCCCTTAGTGCCCATCTTTGCCGTGCAGCTTCACTGGCAGGGCTGCGTGCTGCGGGCTGAACCTCCCTGATGAACCTCCGCGGTGCTTCACCGCCTGCCTGCAGGGCCTGGGATCGGACCGATGAGCGATGTTTCCATGTGAAACACGGTCACGAGAAGAGAACCCGCTAGAGGGAAGCATGCTGTTCTCCCAGGCGGCTCTAACCCTGCCGTCCCGCCGTGCTCGGGTGCTCGGCCCCGCTC
>VXBB01018247.1:6588-24993 GCA_013399915.1 Illadopsis cleaveri | reverse complement strand
TTTTTTTTTTTTTTTAGTTAGGACTCACCTATCATTTGAGACCATGTTTTATCTCCTGATTTCAATGTAGAATCATTCTAAGATCACAGTAAACCTTAATAGCATTTATTGGCAAATAGCAACAAATTAATATATGGCTGTCTCCTGGAATATACTAACTAAATTGCTAGTGCTGGAAACAACATAGCTAACCTGTTAACTATATCCTGTTCAATTTAGTCCAGAGCTGGCAAGATCTTTGGATGCTTTTGAAGGTGGCAAAAGATCAGGTAAGAACAACAAAAGGGTTTGGCAGAGTTTGCATTTCAAGAGCCTTGAAATGGTATGCAATATTTAGGAATGGCAGAAACTGAAAGGTATGATGATTCTGCCTGTTGATATAAAATTTTAAATTGTTACTAGACCTTAAAGGAAAACATTGATGCAAAATGTAGCAGATTTGGGATGTAAAATTATGCTCCAAAATCAGTATTTGTGCATAGAACTGACAGAATCTGTAAAATTTGGAACATATAGCCCCCACCCCCATTGAGGTAAATAAATGTTGTTTTTAAAATAAATATTTGGTATTGGGCAGTTCAGAGGAAACCCAGAATATCACCCCAAATCCATGTTTAAGCTCAAAGGTAGCCATTTGAATCATGGAGCAGAGGATCAGGAGACAAAAGACAGGCACAGAGCAAGAGGAGTACTTGCTGTTTCAACTCTCAGGATAACCATTTTTTGATGCTGATAAGACAGCACCAAACACTTCCTCTTGTATCTGACTGTTTTGAGACACTTTTTGTCCTTGAGACCAAGAAAGTAGAAAAGTATAACAAGAGTCCATTCAGTGAGTATGGCAGCAAAGATCCAATTCTTAGTCCTTTTCATTGCCCTTCTCCCAGGATCCAATCAGTATGACTCTTGTTTATGTATGTAATGCATCACTAATGAGGTGGCTGTTCTGAGGGTGCATCAGAATTTTCGGTACGTTCTCACTCTAATTCATAATACATACTTGGAGATGGTCAGGGAATATTTTATCTTGTTTCCCATTGCATTTTTATTATGCTGTATTGAGTTACTTACGGCTACCATTTACAAACCTGTTAGCTGTTGCTGAATGTGACAGATTGGAGAAGCATATAAGGACTGCTATTAAGGAGAGCTTCCAGAGGCAGAAGTTACACTCCTATTTGTAAGGACAAGTGGGACACTTTTAGGAGGCAAGTGGTTTTTCATCATGGGAAGACCAGGTAGCAGCAAGAATAGGCTGTTTCCCAAAAGAAGGTTTGAGGAGCCCAGCCATGAGGCAGGCCAGGCAGTGACCTTATCTGCACAGTGCTGTCCCCTGGCATCAGAGGCAGGTCAATCCAAACAATAATTAGGCACAGTAGGGACAAGTGTACCTTGTATCTAAGCAGAGACTGAAGGCACAGACATGAGGTTAAATGGAGACTCCGGTCAAAAGGTGTAGATGGAGGTTCTGGGAGAAGCTTGTCATGGCAACCAAAGCCTCTTTGTCATCAAGGTTCCTGACAGGGACATACTGGGAGTGGGCTCTCCTGTTGATTCTGTTTATTTCAAGGCAGAAAGAAGATGGGATATCAAGATGAAGAGAAACCAGAAAAAAAGGGTTTCATCTTCCTGCTGGTGAAGGGCTGTTTGGAAGAAAACTAATGGCCAGAGTTTCCTTTGAGCAGAATGCCTATTGGAAAAGCAGACATTGCTTTTGGGTGAAAAATATTCCTACTTTTTTCCTTGTGATGGGACACAGAGTAGTGATAGCATCTTCTATTGAAAGAGATTCTGCCCCCAAGCCTTCTGGATAACATCAAAGCACTCTGTCTCATATTTTTCTCCCTCCATTTCCTCCCCAGATGGAAGTGGCTTGTTTGCATTATTTGCTTTGTATTTTAACAGTACTTACAGTTATGATGTAGCTAATGAGAATATCTTCAGGATGTAATAATTTTGATAATGAAACTGTGAATGTTGGAGATCATTTGGCCTAGGGTTTTGTAGCTAACTTGGTTATTGACTGAATAGAAACATTTATCTTGCTATTTTAGCCATCTACTTTTTAGGACACAGACTAATTTATTGTACTTATATCTTGACATTCTATGACATGGATTTCTGGTACAGATTCTCTTCTGTAAAACTCTAAGTTTTCTCAATTCTTATTCAACTGAAGCTACTGCTGTGCCTAATAATGGACAAATGATCACATCTTTTCTGTAAAGAAGCCTTTGTACTTCATTGTGTGAACAGCACCACATGGATATAACGGGTTTGTTACCTCCTTCATGTGCCTTCCTGCTACATCTTGACATAACACCCGTGTAATAAATTTGTTAGCACCTCCAGGTGTGCCTTTCTTTTACAGTGTGACATAACCATACCCTCCAGAGGTGAGCTTTGTTTGTTTGTAGCCTATTTGGAAGTGTCAGAGAAACAGCAGAGCTTCCAAGATGCCCAATTAGCTGATAACTGTTACAGTGGAATATCATTATCACACAGCACCTTTTCTTTCTTCCTGAAGAATTTTCTTGACATCCATCCAGTGTTATAGATGAGTTTATGGCAGCAAGTTTCATTAATGGACCGAATTTCCTATCAGTGTATGGCTCTAACAATTGAAACAGATCTTTTTTCTTTGTGTCTAGCATACTTATATTATTTTTTTCTTTCCAAATATTCACATAATCTATTTTTGCTAGGTAACTGCCAATTTCAATTTTCTTAGTATTCATATTGTCCCTTACAGGCTTTGATTAATTTGAAAGAGTATCATGTTTACAATTTGTTATTTCTATACATCTGTCATTAGTTAGTTGTCCCTTAGGATGCTTCAGTATGATTTTAGAGTTCATTCCCACATTAGCAAATTTCTTTTTCTAGCTCTACAAGCTTTTTTTTCACAAACAGATACAGAAGCACCATCTCACATGAACTTTGTAAATAGCTAAGTGTACCAGCATACACATGATTGGGTGAGGAGTTTTAGCCAGGGAAACAACTGTTATATGTTTAATTTCTGGACTCCTGGAATAAGGATCATTTGTAACTGCACAGGGTTACTTGTATGTATTTCTTGACTATAGTTAACAATTCTATTCCACAACTCTTTGGAATTACTTGGTACCAAAGAATTCACAGAGTTGCAGAGTTTGAACTCAAGTTTACTCATGTGTTTTGGTCATATGTGGTCACAAACAGGTCACGGTTGGCATGTGGGTGGTTTCTGAAGATTAATCTCTCTACCTGCAGTCCTGTGGATCTAAATAATATGTAGTTTCTAAACTAAGCCATTTATGCCAAAACTTCTTAGGCTGTAGCATGGTGTCTCTTTATGTCTTTTATCAGGTCATGGTCTAAATGCCTAGAAAAGTATTGAAGGACTGAGACCAAATCTGGTCATCTTGTGCTTGGTGTTATGCCTCTTCCACTGGAATACCTTTTAATTTCTGGTACCAGTGTGTACCCTAGACTTAAACCCAGGCTTTCTTTTATACACCAAATTGTTCATAGACTCTCCTGGATGACCTTTTGATAAGCCCTGTCCTTTCTGCTCAGGGAGCCATCCATATTCCAGGCAGATTTGCAAGGCTACATCTGCCTATGTGAAGATATATTTCCATTCATAATCCTCTTCTGCTTTTTTAACTGACTGTCAGGTGAAAAAGCAAATTGCAAAATGAACGTGGCAAGTGGAGTTCTTTTGCCTTTTAGGCTGAGCTACAAAATACTATGAAAAAGGTACAGTTAGTGTTATTTAAGAAGGCTGCTTCTGCCAGCTCAGATTAGTCCCATCTTACAATCACTTGACCTAGTAGCACTAAAGAAAAGGTGATACTCTAGCAGAAGATGAAGTGAGTGTGGGGAATAGGAACTGACCAATAAAGATTTGGCACAGCTTTTAGGAGAATGCTTTTTCCCTCTCTTTTTTCTTTCTTAATGACACATTTTTCTCATATGGTTCTAAGGAATGACTAATCAACTTTATGACTGTACTTGAACACAGGTGGGAGAAGATGCTTATTTGGGAAAGCTGAATATCTCTGATAATGCTATCAAAAGGTGGTGAACATCTGTCAAAATCATAATTTTTAAAAGTTGCAACGGCTCTATTAATGACTGCGTTGTTGGTATGCCCAACCTCTTGCTTCTCTTTGGGTTGCCCATTCTTCAGGGCAGGGCTAGTCATGCACTCTCTTTGCCCAGCAACTGGTCCACAGAACTCAGTCTTTAGTATATCACAGAAAAGCAACAAGCGAGAATAGAGTAGGGTAGGGTAGGGTAGGGTAGAATAGAATAGAATAGAATAGAATAGAATAGAATAGAATAGAATAGAATACAATACAATACAATACAATACAATACAATACAATACAATACAATACAATACAATACAATACAATAGACTCTTTGGAAGAAACCTACAAAGATCATCCTGTCTAACTGTGCAGCTCCTTCATGGCTAACCAAAAGTTAAAGCATTTTGTTAAGGCCATTGTCCAAATGACTCTTGCTGAATCTACCATCTCTTTGGGAAGCCTGTTTGACTGGATAGTGAAACAATCCACCATGGTCCTTATTTTTGCTCCTTCCAGAGAAATGTCTCATGACTGAGAAACTTCATCAAGCAGTTGCAGTGCACAGTCTCTTTGTATGTTCCTTGTAGTTTTGTGGGGTTTTTTTGTTTTTGTTTTGTTTTTGTTTTTGTTTTTGTGGGTTTTTTTCCCTCCTTTTGGAATACCTGGTAATATTTATTCCCCATTGTTTTCAAGTACAAATATCCTTTGACCACAGTTTGAAGACTTGAGATTTAGAAGATGTGCCTTATTTCAGTTATAATATATTGGGATATCAAGAGCCCTTTACAATCTGAAGAATAAAAAGTATGGTATAAGAGAGTGGCCTACTGTATTTAGCTAAAAATAAAACTTAAATTTATATAATGCATTGGATGGCAGTCATTATGATCTGACTTAGGTAAGGGCAGTACTTTAAGAACCAGAGCCTAATTCTGCAAGTCTTTTGTACTGAGATCCAAAGACTTAATTCAGGCTCTATGAGATACTGGATCAAAACTGCAGTTAATTTCTGAGTTGGGGACACTGGGCTAAATCCTTAAGTGTGTTCTGCTTCTGGTTTCAAACTGTGTTTTCAGAACTTGTATAATAAAATATGGTCAGTTTTACCAATAGCAATGATTTTTGAGAAGGCTTGAAGGGGCATTGTGTCAGAAAGAAGTTAATTAACCATAAGTTTTTCTTGTATTATTATTGTAGAAGTGACCAAGAGGTACTTGGCAGCAGTGGACAGGGAAGGTGGCTGAAACCAAGGTAGCATAGTTGTAAACTCAGAGAAGCAGAGAGAAGTGGTTTATCTTACTTTCTGTTGTTCAGGTGGGAACACCTGAAAATGTCTCTTGAAAAACTCCAGCCAGAAGTCATAAGATTAAAGAAACTACTTAAGAGCTTTTTAAACAATAATATTATTTCAAACAATATTAAATACTAATACATGGGATTTTGAGAGAATCCTTATGGTTGTAACTTACTCAGTTCATATTTGTGAGTATTTTAAAATTTAAGTACAGTAAGTCCACTTATTCAGACCTTTATGCATGCAAGAATAGTCATAGACATGTTCAGGGTAACTCCTGCAAGCCTGGAGCAGATTCACTGTTCATCTGAAGTCAGTTATTTCTTGTTACCTTGCCATTTGTTTAAATCCCCAGTAGAGTTGGGTACACACATGCTCACAACAGACAAGCAAATAAACAAACTCTTGTTAAAAAGTCGACGTTTTCAAACAACGCACACTTAGGGTCATGTCCAGTTTTCCCAATGTTCAGTCAGTATTACTGAACCTAGTGGGACCTCCAGCACATGCTACATGCAAAGCACTGAACATGTACTTACCTGTTTCTTTACCTATGAAATTGTGTCCTTCCAAAACGATTAGAGTGTCACAATGGTCTATGCTTCACCTCGCTGTTGAAGACTTCAGAACAAAGTCAGACCTTACGTGTAGTAAGCACCCTCGTTAATTCCTGTTAGCATAACCTTGAGTAAGAACAAAACCCAGAGTGTTTTGTGCCATCACAAATTGTTACTTTTTTTGTCTAACTCTTGCCAAGTTCCCAGAAGGGAGCTGGACCAGTCTCAATGGTTCCTTGGGACAGAGCACTATAGATGGGCATATGTGTCTTTGCCAGAGGCATGTACAAAGAAATTGCTCAGGGTGTCTCCAACACTGGTACTGTTTTGGAGGTTTTTTAAAGAGTAGGGATGCTGTGAATAAAACTATTTCAGGTCAGTTATCTGTATGAAAAGTGATAGGACATTCAAATCTTCTGCTGCTTTGGCAGAGTTGCTCTGTGGTGATCTCTAGCATGACACTGAGGGCATGGTCAGACATTCATTCTTACCCTACCAAAGTCATATGGGTTGAAGGACGGAAGAGAGGCAACTTCTGTTTCATAACTGCCCTTCAGCCATCCCTTTTCCTTTCCATTCAATATAAAGCTGCATGTCTGCATCTCATAAGCAAGGAGATGGTAAGAGAAGAGAGAAACTGAGGTTTCTTTCATCTGGGTGGCAGATCTTTCTGTAGGTTCAAAGCCTAAGCTGGGCTCCAAGGCACAAGGTTTGAATGTGGTAGTATTTGCAGTCAGAAATTGTTCAGGGTATCGTGACACAAGAGAAATGTTATTCAACCTTGAAATGTTTAAATACACACTAAGCAAGGGAAATAATAATTTGTGAAGGTCTGAAGTGTATTTCACCTACTTGAGTAACAGATATTTCGTCTTGAAAGATCTGCAAAACAGTAAACCATGGACAGACATGCTGCATTACACTACCTCCCTCACAGATGTCAGAATTACAAGATAAATGCTGTAGAATGTAACCTGTAAAATTGAAGAGTATTATCCTGGTTACAGCACAACAGAGAAGGGTGCGCACTTTAGGCTCTGAAGTATTTCTCAAGTATTTGAAGACATATTCAGCCTCTAGTATGCTCTTTAACAGCGCAGTGCGTATGGGCACTAATAACATGCCAACATAAACCTTGCTGCAGATAATTTCTGTAAACACTTGTACAAGGCAGCAGCTACAGTTCCTGATGACTATCATAATTAAGCACGTTTGAATGAAGATGTTGTTTGAAGGTGCAAGCCTCCTTTTAAAGCTTGAGGAACCTGGTTTTAATATATGGCACCTTGGTTTCTGTTTAAAATTTCTTTTTCCAAAGAGACGCTATTTCTCAACCTTTGTTGCGTACTCACTTTTTCCCAAGATTTAGGTCCTTCTCCTATGAACATATTAAAGCTGGTGTGATTAATGATCATTGGTACTTTAGCATATTCTTATCCTGTGCTAGAAATGTAGCTCATTTTCTCAGATAACTGTCTTGAAAATAGTGGGAAGAAAGATCTATCTTGTGGAGTTCACAATACAGACAGATAAAATATGGTAGAAGAATATGCATAGAAATAATTGCCCAGGGTGGCACAACTGAGCTGGAGCTGAAACCCAACAGTGTCCTTTGCACCTCATAGGCTGTCTTGCATGCCAGCTTTTCTTAGTCTCACTGAAATAGAGTACCCCATTTTTACCTGCTTTGAAATGTCTTTTCTGGTACATCATTCATAAAGATGTGCATGGTTATAACACAGCAGATATAGGACTGGTGTTTTTCACCTCATAGAAATGCTTCTTTTGTTGCATTCCTTGCCCATCCTGTAGTCAAGATCCATAGTTATGAGAATACCAGCTAAACAGAGCTTTCTAAAGAAAATTACAAGATGGCTCACAACATGTTCAAGAATGTTTAATTTCTTCTGCATAAATGGCTACTCATAATCTGATTCTTCAGACTGCATTAAAATAAGAAATATTTATTAAGAGCCTACATGGTTCAAAGCTCTACAAACAATTTTGGTAGAAATAAGTATGTTGCATTTTCAAAGGCACTGGGAAATAGAAACTGTGTTTTGTGCTTGGCACAGGTAATCTGCCTGTCTGCAGTTAGCCTCAGCATATCAAATGAAGGAAGAATGTAGCGGGAGTCTTTTTAATTAATCATCATGTTTACATTGGCCCTTCAGTTCTTTGTATGCTCGAGTATGTGAATGTACAAAGGGGAGGCTGCACCTTAGTTAATATGTTATGTAGTGAGATTTTTGTCAGGCTAGCCTTTATGCTAGTTGTACTCACTGATAATTTATTACAGACTTATTAAAAACTTCACTTTGAAGAAGGTAATGACTTTATTTCAGCTTTTTGGTTTGGTTTTCTGTGAGCTTGGCTCTCTTAAAAACAATTCTAAGATCTGCATCAGTGAGATATCAAACAGAAATAAGAAATTACGCATGGACACTTGGCTTAGTCACAAATTTTTCTGGCCATCTGCATTTAGTTGTGCAGATGTTACAATCAGTGTTCCCCATATATCAACTTATTTTGAGTAATGTTACCATGAAGACTATAGCATAACTATTCCTTCTATGTTTTTCCCTTCATTTTCTGTATACTACATTCATTAGTTAAAGCATGCAGAATCCACAAAGTGAATACAGCGCATTGTCCTCGCTACTGCTGCAACGTGGAAATGTAATCAAAACATAAATAGCCTGATCACGAGATTGTTTGTTGTTTTGGTGTGCTCAACACTGAAAAGCCTTTGCTGCCACGAATGATGTAGATTAAAGAATCTGAGAAGATTACTTACCCTTACAGCTGAACACAGCTCAGTTAAATGTAGCTGTACTGGCAAAATAATTAAATAATCCTTTTGCCACTATACAAAATTAGGTAACAGAGACTAACAAAAGGTTTATCATTGAAATGTCTTGTTTGCAAGAAAGACAAGAAGCTTGCTTTTAGTTGCATCAGTACTGGTCTGAATTGCTTTTACAAAGAGAACCACTGCACACTGCTTTATAGAAGCTTTTCAGTTGGAGTCCCATTTCAGCTGCTTTGTTTTCACACTGAGATATCACTGTAAAACTCCACAGAGTTTTTGGCATAAGACCAGTAACAAAAACCTGTTGATTGCTGTTCACTATCACAAAATATGTGATGGAAAAGAACAAGTTAACTGTTTCTGAAGAACACATGTTCACTAGCAGAAAATTGTGGAAGAGGTCTGTAAGTGCACCGTATCAATTACCTGTGGAGAAGGGAAATGCACTGTTATAAAAAGGAAGGAGGCAGATTATTTGCTTTCTTAGACAATTTTTAGCATCTCAGTGGGGCTGGAGAGAAGGGAATTCTGGTTCTTAGAAGAAAGCAATTCAGCTTCCAGTGACCTGTAAGGAAGAACAACGCATATAAAGACGTTTAGGGTCATTCTAATGGTTTTCACTTCCCTTTTTGAAGCAAAAGCAATGAAATCAGCATGGCTTAGCTGAAAAGCAGATCAAAACTGACAAATTTGGTGGCCTACTACCATGGAGTTATGGATGAAGGAAGCACTTATGGATGAAGGAAGAGTGATTGACATCATCTATCTTGGACTTGCGTAAAGCATTTTAGACTCTTCCACATGACATCCTTGTCTCTGAGCTGGAGTTGATGGATGTAACACTTGGTGGATGACGAACTGGCTGAATGGTTGCATTCAAAGAGTTGATCACTGCTCAATGTCCGAGTAGAGACCAGTGATGAGTAGTGTTCCTCAGGGATGGTCATTGGTATCTTTGTTGGTGACACAGCCAGTGCACCCTCAGGAAGTTTGCTGATGACACCAAGCCGTGTGGTACAGTCAACATGCTGGAGAGAAAGGAGTGCCATCCAGAGGGACCTGGACAGACTTGGGAGAGGGTCCTATGCAAATGTTATAAACTTCAACAAAGCCAAGTGCAAGTTGCTGCACCTGGGTTGGGGCAATACCAAGCACAAGCACATACGGGACCAACAATGGACTGAAAACAGCCCTGAGGAAAAGGACTTGGGGTAGATGAGAGGCTGGACATAACCCAGCAATGTATGCTGGCAGTCCGTAAAGCCAACTGTATTGTGCATCCAAAGCAGCATGGCCAACAGGGAGAGGGAGGGGATTCTGCCTCACAGCTCTGCTCTGGTGAGACCTCACCTGGAGTGCTGCACCCATCTCTGGGTCCTCAGCATAAGGGCGTTGACCTGTTGGAATGAGTCCAGAGGGGAACCATGACAAAGAGCAGGGGCTGGAGCACCTCTTTTACAAGGACAGACAGAGAGGGTTGGGGGTTTTCAACCTGGAAATGAGAAAGCTCCAGGGAGAAATTATAGCACCTTCCAGTACATAAAGAGCCTATAAAAAGGCTGGAGAGAGACTTTTTACAAGGGCATATAGTTACAGGACAAGAATGAATGGCTTCAAGTGTAAAGAGGATCATCTTAGGTTAGATACTAAGAAAAAATTTTTTACTGTGGGGGTGGGAGGCACTGGAACAGAGAAGCTGTGGATGCATCCCTGGACGTGTTCTAAGCCAGAGTGGATGGGGCTGTGAGCAATCTGATCTAGCAGAAATTGTTCCTGCTTAGGGCAGGGCTGTTGGAACTAGATAGTGTTTAAGGTCCCTTCCAAACCAAAACATTCTATGATTCCACATGTCTAGAAATATTAAGAAAACTCACCATCAGCTTGTTTGTGCATGTGGAACTGAGGTGTTCTGAAGGGTTTAGGTGTGAACCTGAGGGTTTAGGTGAAAACCTGTTCTTGTAAACAGCTTCTTTAGACCAGAAGTGGGAGACAGAGGACTTGGACATGGCCAAACACAGTGGACAGACAGCTGAACTTCAGAATCCAAATCTCAATATAAGATTATGCAAAAACTAAACTAGGGAGCTTAGGGAGGATGTGCAGAAACCTGAAGTTGAAGAGGTATCATCCTTTTGTGTAATGTTTTGGTTTTATTTTAATAGACTTAATTACTAATATTTCTGTGAAGTTGTTGATTCAGTCCTGATCCTGTGTATTTGGATATGCTTATCTTATATTTCTCATGTTCCAATAAATTTTTGTTCATCAAGAATACTCATAAACCTAAGTCATTGCTCTAAGCATTAGCCTCACAGCTTTCTTCATTCACTGTGTTTCACTCTGACTTATTATTAACTGACTCCCTTTGTCAAAAATAAATCATGTTGTTTATTTTTGACAGTCCTGTTGGTATTTGATATTATTTCACTGTGGTAGGGCTGTCTTTATGTTTATTCTAAAAAACAAGGTTTGTTAATTTGTTTTGAATTCCTCTTCTCCTGAATTTTTAATTGATATTTTTTCAAGTGACTTGGCTTATGTCCTTGTTTTGGAAAGTTCTATTTCTTTATTTTATTTTGTGTTTTCTTGTTTTGTTTGTGGGTCTGTTGCTTTGGTTTTTAAAATTATTCTGTTTAATTACTCTTTTAAAAATAATGTTCAGATAAGTGCTGCAGACATCTTAGAACATACTCTAACAATTTTTCTTTGACCTGTTTATTAGAATACCACAGAGATCAGAAGATAGTAATTCTGATTGCTGGCACATTTCCTGTCTTTTCCCTTTGATCTATAAAATAACTGCTCTATAAGACGGCCTCTCAGGCAATTCTTTGTAAAGAAAGTGTCCCTTTCCCCAGGGAGGTTTCTGCACAGATCAGAAGGCTGAAGCTGTTGGTCTCACCCAGTGGAAGTGCTCACAGCCTGAATTTTCTTTGGAACTGTGGCTGGAAGAGTTGACAGCTGTGTGGATGTGTAGTAGCAGGAAACATTTGGCTGATCAAGCAGTGCTTTGCCTATCACTAGCAGGAACTTTTTCTAGTACTAACAAGAACGTCTCTTAGTTTAGATATACCCACTCCTGGTGAACCATTGTTAACCTTCTGCAACCATGCTGCATGATGCCTCAAATGGCTGTGAGAATTTCACACACAGCATTATGTGTCTCTGTATGTGTTGAGAGGGGTGTTTTTCTTTGCAAAAACTTATTCTCACTTTCTTCTAGGAAAAAATGAAACTGGTACAGGCACAGTTTCCTTCTCTGCCAGATGCCCTACCTCACTAAGGTAATTAGCTTTATTTGCTCAGCTTTGCGTGCTCAGAATAAAATTAGACTATTTGTTTAAGTGACAAATGTCAGGATAGTTGGCCTGTACTTAACTGAATGCAGTTACTAATTGAGTCACTGGGTGATTTACACAACAATAAGATTACATAGGATGCCTTTTTATCATGGAGTATTGCTCCTAATTTTTATAGCATAAGCAGGAACAAGACATATGTTGATACATAAAAATAAGAAAGATCTAATACTCAGAATCTGCAGGAGTGCTAAAAAGGAGTGATTCCACTTGGGAAAAAAGGTGGGTTAGAGACCAACTAGTTTACTGATCCTGCAGCCTTTACCTGCATACTTATTTTTATTCTCGTTCTCATTATTTGGAAGATCAAGTTTAAGACAAACACAAATACACATGTATATATATAATGCACAGCACCAAGCAAAAGTTTATCTTTCTCCTCACTGAGTTGGATGGCTTGTTCAAGTTTTCGGTGCACTTGCACTCAAGTTTGAGTTTCATTTTCAATGAGGAATTCTCAACAACTTTCAGGACTGGATCTTAACATGGCTGAATGATTTGGTAGCTAGCAAAGAGGAGTTTTCCTTTTACAATGTTCCATTTGAAGCATAATAAGCAACAGAAAACTCCAATAATCTAATCATTATCTGATCCCTGATATTTTATATAGAGTAATAATGCTTTGGAAAAATGTATCAGCTGAACTAAGACATGCAAGAATGAAAGTCTTAGCAGCAGCATCTTGAGAGGAAAAGTAGAAAGAACTTGCACTCTGCTATTTGCACAGTGAGTCTAGTATTATCAGTGCAAATCTGCAGAAATACAAGGAGACACAAGAAAAGCCAAAATGACAAAGCACTGGGTTACTGTAGGAGCTAAGCCTGTAGTCACAAGTACTCTCGTTCATGGATGACTGACTTAGAATTGTTCTGAGTTACTATGAAGATTTGTATTTAGTGAGTGACTCAGTATCAAGTAGTAAATTGTAAAGGATTTATCTTCCCTCTGCTGCTTAAGGATTTAAGAGCTACATGGGAAAATTCCAGCCCACTTGATGCTTGTGGCAACTTGTTCAGTCACAGACTGAAGCATAATCCTTACATGTCTGTTTTCACTAGATATTAATTCAAATGACTGGCACACAGAGAGAGACAGGCAGTAGTACACAGATTGTGAAGTTGCTGAATGGTGCTGTATTTATCTCTGTGTATTGCTTCAATACATGAGACCATGTTTCATGGTTCATAGAGATGCCCTGCACAGAGATGATCCATGTATGATAATTTTCTAGGTAACTGTGGAGGCTGTGTGAGACAGGGCTGTGTCTGTCATTTAGGAAATATGCAGAAGTAAGTGGTAAGCAAGTTCAGTGTTGAAGTCAGGCAGTGTTAAGTCAGGCAGGCTGATGGCCTGAACAAAAGATGTGCTATTCCTTTAACTTATATTCCTAGCAGGGTAAGGACCAAAAGTTCCAGCAATATTCAAAAAGTGAAATGGAACATGGACCATGAGCAGATTTGAAATAAGGGAGCTGTGGTTAAGCTGAAACATTGCCTGCAGTCATTGCATCCCTGTTGGAAAGAAGCCACATCAGCAAATGTGCAACTACTGCAGTACAAGGCAGTATATTGAAGGTAAACTGTGGGTGCAGCAGTTGCTGTGCAAGCAAGAAAAGAAACTCCTACTTCCTTTACAGAAGATGTGAAGCAGGTAACTCCATTTAGGAACTCTCTCAACAATCCAATCTTAGGAAAGAGAAATTCCAGTTGTTAGGGAATATTTGAACACATTTGAAAGCTGAGATAATTTATTTCTTATCAGAGAGAAATGATCACAAGGAAGATTTTAAAATAAATCATCACTGTTAGAATGCAAGTAACAGAGAAGAGCTGTTGGAAACATCCACCTTTAGGTGACAGCTGCCTTTATCCCTCACCAGAATGTGTGTAGTTTGTCTTTACATAAACTCTCATGACCTATTGTTGGTGTTTCAGTGGAAATCAACCTATTTGTATACCTCTACAAGCAGTGCCTGTTCTTTGCTTTCTCTTGCCCTTTTTTGCTTGCTCAATCAAGTGCTCATGACAGAGATCCTAGATCCTGCTGCCACCTGAACATGTGGAGGTGCCCGTATCTCCAGCCACAGATCCATGCCAATTTGGCAACAAACATTCCTACACTAAAAGCAAGGTTGATGAGAGTATATCTGTCTGAGTTCAGGAGGCCAGTGGTTTTAAATTAGATTGATTTTACTGATTATGAGAGACTCCTCAATCCCAGTGTCTGTGAACACCTGCAGTAACAAATCTGCTGTAGACAAGACAACCAGTCAGTCATGGATGATGACCTCAATGGCAGGCATACTTGGAGCAACTGGAAAAGCAGCTCTCCTGTCCAGAGGCCTCTTAAAGGGCTACTTCAGGGGCTCACTTCTTTTCTGAAACACTGCAGTGAGATTATCTGTGTGGGGTTTTTTAAAAAGATGTGACAGAGTAATGCTTTGATTCAAAGCATGATCTGTGTGGCAATAAATCTCTCCAACTACCAGACATGCTATTTTTCATCAGAAGTGCAGTGGTGTGGCAGACAGGAGCAATTTCCCTGTTAGTTTCCTGTTTTAGAAAAATCTTTCCTTTCGAACATGCCTCATGGTAGTGATTGCCAAAAGAATCACAGTCTGCAGTGTCTTTGCTGCACTCTTTTTCATAGTCCTTTCTTCCCTGCACACCACTCAGCCTGTATTAACCCTTTCTTCCACTGAAAATCCTTTAAGATCTGAATTACCTTTTCTCACCCTCACCCTTTAGCAAAGTGCAAATAGACTAACTAATCCACATTCATTTCTATTAACATACTTACTAAGGGTAAGTAAACCCTATGGAAGTCAAAAAATAACACAAAATGGTGCAAAGATACTAAATTTTCATCTTCTCCATTGGGGCCAAACACACCAGCAGATAGAAGGCCTAACTGTGATTCAGCTAAAAGTTTCTGTTCTGTAGCTCAGTTCTCAGATAAGAAAAAAGCATTAGCTTTTTATTTATAATTCTTCATATAGTGTTACCCATAGTTATTTTTCAGGAGGACTATAGTCAATGAAACCAGAATGTAATTCTCAGTCAGGTTTCAAAAATATTTGATAAATACAGCAGTATTTCTTCTATGTGACATTTTAGAGATTGTTCCTTCTGTTCCAGCCCGTGGTTAAAACAGTGTGCTAACCGTAAAATACAAATTATTTTTCTAAAGGAGATGAGCTAAAGTTTTAAGATGGCAATTAGGTAGGTACTTCTGGTTCTGATGCTAGAAATGATGATCAGAAAATACTTTGTTTTTAGTATCTCTGCTTAACAGATTGTAACTTACATACCATCACTGCAGAAATAAACCACCAGTTAGCAAAATAAACAGCACATAATATATAAAGTTTCTCTTTGGTTCTAACTTTTAATTTACTTTGTCTTCTTTTAAATAAATGATTCACAACATCTTTATTTTCAAAGCTTTATTCTTCATAGCACATATTCTAATTGTGGTTCTCACCCATACTTCAGATCCATTAACCCCAAAGAATGACTAATTAATTCTGTATCCTGGTACCTATCTTCTCTACTGCTGTGAAAGGTGCATTTGTATTTTTGTTGTCAATTTCTAATAAATTATAAACTTTGATTTGCATGTTTTTGAAGAGAAAACCATACAGAGAACCTTTAATGAACCAAATACTCACTTGCTCTCTGTGTTTAGGATGCATAGTAAGTGTTATTATAACTTGCTTTTCTAAATTTTAACATAAAAGTCAGATAGTCTTAATCCTTTGTCCAAGGAATGAGGGAGGAAAGCATTGTACCCTCCTCCTTGTACATGTGCCTGAAGACCAAGGATGCAGCAACTCTGATAGCATTACATTGACAGTCCATTTCAAGATGTAAGCAAAGGAGGTGTTCTGTTGCTTTTTTAAAAGAAGACTCTAATTATAAATGTTAGTGGAATGTTTTGAAGAGAGTAGCCTTCACTCAGCCCTTCACTCCCTCGCTTAGATTTTTTCTCTGACATAGCTGACAATTATACTTTTGTATGAAGAGGCTGAGGAACAGATGAGGTAAAGTAGGAAACTGGAATTCCCTCCAAGTATTAGAGCAATAGCACTACACTTGTAAGTCACCCTTTTGTAACCAATAGGAATGACACAAAAGATCTGCAGCATGAAGCTGAGATTAGGCTATATATTCTGTACCTGTACCAGAGGCTCCTGAGGACAGCAATGGGACAAATTGTGCTCCACCTGTTTCCATAAGTAAACAACCTTGCAGGTGGTACAGGTTGTAGCAACCAGAAAGGAGTCAATTGTGGCCAAGTGCCAGCTTTGTTAATGCAAATGTTAATTTTTTTTTTTTTAATTTCACAGAAATTTCTTGCTATACATTTAAATCAGAAGCATTCTGCTATGCAGCACATTTTTTACAGTCCATTTGCCTGGTGGAACTGCAATATTGTTACAAAACAGCCTGGGAGAGTTGAATAGGAAACAGCAATGGTAATGCTTTTTCAGAATGCAACCAAAGAATATCCTACATATGCATTTAGAAAACCTGTATAAACTTTTCAAATTTCTAAGTCTGATGGCAGCTTATCCTACTGCAATTCCTATGAGCCAAACACTTCTGTCATATTGGTAAAATGTTTCTTTTCTCATAATCTTGAAAGGAGAAACTCTCAGCTTTATGAGTGCCTGTGAGATGCCTGAAACATTGGAAGAAAAGATGCACTTAAATGCTAGCAGGATTAGACACTATGGATATAGTCTTCAGCGACTTGTACAACTTGGACTTTCCTTATTTACTCTGTCAAAGCAGAAAATCATCATCTTCATCACAGAATGATGGAATGGTTTACGTTGAAAAAGACTTTAAAGCTAGTACAGCCCCCTGCCATGGCAGGGGTTGCAGCCCAGACTCACTCCAGAAGCTCCTTCTTTTGTTGAGAACCCCAGAGCAGGATGCAGCACTGCAGGTGGGATCTCACCAGAGCAGAGCAGAGGGGCAGAATCCCCTCCCTCACCCAGCTGGCCACGTTGCTTTGGATGCAACGCAGGACACTTGTTGCTCTCTGAGTTGAAATGCAAATTGTTGAGTCATGTCAAACTTCTTAGCCACCAAGTTATTCTCCTCAGGGCTACTCAATTAATTATCTGCCCAGTCTGTGTTTGTCTTTGGGACTGCCCTGATCCAGGTGCAGCACTTGGCCTTGTTCAGCTTCATGAGGTTTGTATAAGCCCACCTCTCAAACCTATCAAGGTCCTGCTTGAAGGCACCCCCTCCTCCAGCATGCACCACACAGCTCAGTGCTGTTGGCAAACTTGCTGAGAGCGCACTCAATCCCACTCTCTGTGGCACCAACAAGGATGTTCAAAGACCACTGGTCCCAACACCAATCCCTGAGAAATGCCACTCAATCTTTTAATATGAAATAGTTTTGTATAATTCTTTCCCTACAGGTTTCATGGGTTTAGTCTATTAAAAACAAGAGCCAAAGCCAAAGCACTTACCAGTATATCTTGCTTAAAAGTTTCTCTTGGCTTCAGTCAATACATGCTGAATGATTGTAACAAGATTTTACCAAAAAGAACACACGTCTTACATATTCACCACTGCTTTATCAAAGTCATACCCTTTAGCTCTTGAATGTATGACTTGTCTCCTGGCTTCAAATTAATAATAATTAAGTCTCCCACTATTTTTTTTTTAATAATGGAAGGCTTTCCTTTATCTACTGATTAGTAAGAAAAGAGGAAGAGACTTTGATGTTCTCTTCTTGGAATTGTTGCAATATTTTCAGCTTAAACTTCCTGACCTGATTCATAAGTGTTCAAGTCAAGAACGATTAAACTTTTCTCATAACTTTAAAACAGTTCTCTACTGCTCGGTCCTTCTGAGATTCTTCTCTTATCTTCAAGGTCAGGCAAAAACATCAAGGGTTTAGAAATATGCTGTATCTGTGAGACAGGTCAAGACGACCTTGTGTTCTCCCCCCCAAAAAAACCGTTCATGTATTTCTCCTTCATTTAAACTCAGACTGAGAAGAAAACAGCACAAAGTGCCTCCAGCAGCTTTAAAACTGATGGATGTTACCTAATTTTCTAGCTGCTTCAAATATCTTTCACTTCTTTCTTTGATGAATTTTAATAATTAGTATTTTTGCAGGGTGCTATTGCTCCAGATTGATGTTCTCTGCCTTACAGATTTGTTTAGAATTTCATGCCTATTGGCAAGATCTGTTTTCTGCTTTACTTAAGAAATCAAGAAGGATCTCTTCTGCAGATTAATTCTCTGCTGATGCATTGTCCTAATTATGCTCGCTG